>SJYW01030591.1:482911-506937 GCA_006410735.1 Raphicerus campestris | reverse complement strand
TTCAAAAGCATCAATTCTTCAGCACTCAGCCTTTTTCACAGTCCAACTTTCACATCCATACATGACCACAGGAAAAACCATAGCCTTGACTAGACGGACCTTAGTCGGCAAAGTAATGTCTCTGCTTTTGAGTATACTATCTAGGTTGGTCATAACTTTTCTTCCAAGGAGTAAGCATCTTTAAATTTCATGGCTGCAATCACCATCTGCAGTGATTTTGGAATGCCAAAAAAATAAAGTCTGACACTGTTTCCACTGTTTCCCCATCTATTTGCCATGAAGTGACGGGATTGGATGGCATGATCTTAGTTTTCTGAATGTTGAGCTTTAAGCCAACTTTTTCACTCTCCTCTTTCACTTTCATAAAGAGGCTCTTTAGTTCCTCTTCACTTTCTGCCATAAGGGTGATGTCATCTGCATATCTGAGGTTATTGATATTTCTCATAGCAATCTTGATTCCAGCTAGTGTTTCTTCCAGTCCAGTGTTTCTCATTATGTAATATATGTAGTCATACATTAAATATGTTACATACACAAGTATTTCATGTATATTAAATGTATTATCTATATACATGCATATTATCTTATTGTATCTTATTATATATGTATGGATATATTATGTATAATGTGAATACATACAGCACATGTATACATATTTAAATACACACATAAAGCACTTTTGTTATAGCGTAGCCACTAGCAATCAAAATAGATATCCTAAAAACCTTACAGTGATAGAAATTTCAGCTGAGCATGTTATATATAATTCTCTTCCCAATAGATAAGTGACATTAGAGTCAATATGATTCTAGAAGACCTGAATTTATGAAATTTTTGCAATTGCATTTACCTTTGTATTTATGAAAAATGTTCAACTGGACAACTCCCCTATCCTGAGAAACATTTTAAAACTCTATGCTCTATGACATTCTCTTCGAAAACTACAGACTTTTCATGGTATTTCCAATAGATGGTAATGTTCTCACCCTCACTGGACCTATACTTTGTAGTTACTCAGCAGAATCAGCATGGACACTATTTGAAATTTGGTTCAGATATAAAGATTGATGACACTCCCCACATCAAGATAATGTGAGATGAAGTATATTTCTTACATGAGGTATTTGTGCACAAACGTAAGAAGAGGGGCTAGCAAATCTGGGATGGCTTGGGCAAACAGTGAGTATAGCCTGGGTATATGGATGAGAGGGTGAGATTGTGGAAAAATTCCCTAGTGTGGGAAGTTTACATTTCCTCTGTGCACCAAAAGAGGAGGTTCTTGTGATTGGACTTAATTATTAGTCTGTCCAGATATGGGGCCAGAGGAGAAACAGAGTGAAGCATGAAAATAAGTCAGCAGTCAATTTCAGTAATGAAGCCATAGGCTTTATTACATTTCACCCCTGAAGTCTGACTGGTAACTGAAATGTGCCATCTAGGACATGGAAGCAAACTAGATGTCCATCTTCAGGTGAATGGATAACGAAGTTGCAGTACATATATATAATGGAATATTACTCAGCTATATATATATATATATATATATATATGTGTGTGTGTGTATCACATTNGCCATTTAGGACATGGAAGCAAACTAAATGTCCATCTTCAGGTGAATGGATAAGGAAGTTGCAGTACATATATATATAATGGAATATTACTCAGCTATATATATATGTATCACATTTGAATCAGTTCTAATGGGGTGGATGAAACTGAAGTCTATTATACAGAGTGAAGTAAGTTCAGAAACAGAAACACCAATATAGTATATTAATGCATAGATATATGGAATTTAGAAAGATGGTAACAATGACCCTGTATGCAAGATGGCAAAAGAGACATAGACGTAAAGAACAGACTTTGGACTATGTGGGAGAAAGCAAGGGTGGGATGATTTGAGAGAATAGCATTGAAACATATATATTACCGTATGTAAAATAGATGACCACTACAAGTTTGATGCATGAAGCATGGCACTCAAGGCTGGTGCTCAGAGTGCACCCGGATAGGGTGCNGTCTGTTTTACACATGGCAGTTCACATACATCAGTTCATCTCACCCTCCCCCCATGTCCACATGTCCATTCTCTGTCTGCATCTCTATTCCTACACTGCGAACAGGTTCATCTGTAACATTTGTTTTCTAGATTCTACATATATGCATTAATATACACTATTTTTTAAATTTCTGATTGATACCACTCTGTATGATAGACTCTATATCAAAAAAGGAAAAACAACTCAATTGAAAAAAAATGGGCAGAAGACATATCACTTTGAACTCAATCTACAGCCCTAGAACTTGGTTAGTCCCCACCTGTCCTTATTCCATGTGAGTCACTCTTAGTTGTTGACAGCCTTCTGTTCGTAGCCCAGCCACACTCTTTGAGTCCGCAAACATTTGTTTTAAGTATGCAGAATCCTCTCTCTCACTCATTCTTCATACCTTCATCTTCTATCTGGAAATTCCTAGTTGCTCTTCAACATTCATTTGAATTGTAATTCCTTTAGTGAATCATTTATTATCTTCCTCAGTGTTAAGACTGTCTTAACCAGACTTTGCTTTTCAGCCCCTGAAGCATCTTATTTGCAGCCTTACTCTTTGATGCAATTCATTTCTCATAGATGCAACACCTCAGCCTTGAGAATTATACAAGATAAATGGTATACTCCCTACCTATATGGATATCACATTTTGGGAAGAAAGAGAGACATGTCAGATGACAATTAAAATACAAGGTGATAAAGAACATTATGAGAATATAGATGGAGTGCCCTGGGAACAGATAAGACAATATTTAATATGCACTTTGGTGGGAGATGGAGGAAGAGTTGGTCAGAAATAGCTCTGAAAAGAAAGTGATATTAGAGCTGGCCTTGCCTATTTAATAATGGGAGTTACTGTGATGATAAAGGCAGAGACTGGACATAATCTCAGATGCCAATGCTTGCTCAAAGATGAAACTGGACACAGACTCCACTAGGTTCATTTTTGTTAATTGGCATCTCTTTCCTGGTAAGAGATTTCTGACCCCTACTGAAAATGGCAGCTATTGCCAGGTCATGAAAGAAAAAAGAAGAAAAAAAAAAAAAACTATGACAGTTTAGGCTTCACTGCGATTGAAGCAACTTAGCAGCAGCAGCAAGAGTAATAGGGTCATTCAAAGTTTTGAAAAAGAAAATTGATGTAATCAAGTGTCTCTTTAAAAATAAGGCTGGAAGGCAGTGGGGAAAACTCATTGCAAGACTTGAAGAAGTATGGCTTCCCAGGATAGGGTTAGGATTTTATTGCAGAAGTTTAAAAGTTTAGCATAAAGAAATAAGAACTTGACCTGGAACTGTGACAGTTGGAATGAGGCAGAAGGGAATGAGCTGGAGAGTTATTTTGGAGATAATATATGTCAAACTTCCTGACCAATAATAGACAAGGGATACACCAGTGCCAGGGAGATTTGGTTTCTGTCATGGGCACCTGGCCCATAGCAGTGAAATAAAGCAAACAGAGGAAGACAAGCACACTGAGTTGGTAGAATCTACTCACATTTGTAAGACTTGCACTTTTCATTTCATAATACATATTATAGATACAATTTTATAAAAGGTTAATTATTTTAGTAGCTGGAGATACTAAGATTTATGTAATTTTTCTATTGGCATTTAGGTAATTGTCAGAATTTTCCCCTATTCTATGTAAATAAATTTACATAGAAAAGTATAAGGATAACATATAAATGCTTTGAAGTAAATTTTTAAATCAAAAGGAATATGCATTTTTGATACCCAAGGATTTTTTTTTTTTTTAGGGAAATGAAGTTAGAGCAGTGGAAATATATAACAGCTCAGAGAGAAATCTATAACTTCACCATTTTACAAGTGAGTGTTGATGAATGACAGTAGATTTTCTAGTTCTTGACAGTAAGTGTGGTCAAGAACAGAAGATGGAAGTCAGGAAAATTGGACAGTAGTATATTGAATTAGATGTACTCTGACTGCTCCTTTTAACTAANCACCATTTTACAAGTGAGTGTTGATGAATGACAGTAGATTTTCTAGTTCTTGACAGTAAGTGTGGTCAAGAACAGAAGATGGAAGTCAGGAAAATTGGACAGTAGTATATTGAATTAGATGTACTCTGACTGCTCCTTTTAACTAAAAACATGATGGGGATTATCGTGTAGCCAAATGTATTCAAGACCTAAAGTATACTTCATTATACAGAATGATATAATAGCCTTCATACAAATGAAGCTCTCAGTTTGATGAAGTGGCTGATTAATACTTTTCAGTAAGTATCCTAATTTTAAATTATGTCTAGTTTGCACAGCTTAACTAGCAGGTCTCACGTTGTTGCAATAGAGGAAGCACACTGAATTCAGAAGAACGCAGCATCAGCTGAGTACCAGAATTAACTTCAGTTTACTGTACGATGTTAAGCAACCACCTGTTTTCTAGAATCCAATTCTCCATTTTATACGTTAAACTGTGTACAATTCCACTACAGTAACCATATATATTAAATGGTGTTTAATAGAGCAAAAGTCAGTAAACATGTTCTGTAAAGAGCCACTTAGGAAATCTTTTAGACATTTCAAGACACTCAGTCTCTTTCACAAGTGCTCACCTCTGCCACTGTAGCATGAGAGCAGCCAGAGATAGTTCACAAATCAGCAGGCGTGGCTGTGTTCTCATCAAGCTTACCAAAATGGGAGCCCTCGATTTGGTCATCAGGATGTGTAGTTTTCCAAGCGCTGGAACAGAGGAAGAAAGGAAAGGTTTATAGTACAACTCATTGTGTGTTCTTGAATCCTGAGACACAATGATTCTAAATTGTGCATCTTTTAGCAACTTTTTAAAATTATGGGACATATAAATATTTTATGAAGTAGTGTATATTGGTATTAACAGAAGGCATAAAAATTAAAATACTCCTAAATTTCTACTGGAAATATTCTGAAACTCCTCAATAATCATAAAGATAGGAATGTGTATCCCTCAAACCAAATGAAATCCAAACAGCAACAAAATATATTCCAAGCTTCCTTAATAGAAGATTTCAGAAGCTTAGCTGTCTTCCTCTCATAACTACATTTCAAAGGTCTTCAGCTGTCTTATTGTGAAATGCAGGAATGAACCCTACAGAGATCAACTTAGCAGAACTGTTTGGTTTGAAATGGGTGGAACTGTCTTAAGCATGGCCATGGAGCCACTTTTGAATTATGGTTACATTTAGTTTTAATAAAGAAGTATACCTGTGAAGAAAGATGGACAATTTATAAACATGAATCTCAAGTGACCAAAACAATGAAATAATCTAATACTATACATTCATAGACCAGTGACTTTTCATATACAAATAATGGTTCTGTTATTTTCCTGGCAAGAGAAGCTAGATTTTTAAACCTTGTATGAGATGAAGTATTGTGCTGCAAAATTAAACATTATGATTTATGAGACTTATTAAGTGAAAAAAAAAGAGTGTAATTAGTTTTCTAGTGCCAGAGGCATGTCTGAATTATTTGAGTGTGATATAGCCAGTTACGTGATAAACCTATAACCATGAGTTGATGGAAAATAATTGATATTCTTTCTTCTAATATCTTAAGATTTTTAATATATTGTTGTTGATTTTAATTATAAGGTGAGGCTATTAAAACTAACCTTTTTTTTTTGGAATTTCTATGTAAAAACATGACATGGCTGGTACTTACTTGAACCTATATAATTTAATGAAACAAGCAAAATTGGTAAAAATAATTAATGATGAAAAGTGGCATTAACAATGAACTTAGGGTATCATGCCTTGTTTTACATGACACAACCTTCTCTTAAAATTTCTGGTGGAAAAGTATCACATTCTCTTCTCAATAGAGATCCCCCTTCTAGACGGCTTTGGTCTCCATCTGTGTCATCCTGGGGATGAGGTTGAGGGGATAGCCATTCCCCAAGGGACTGTGTTGCGTGGCAATGTTAGAGGCACACACAGGAACAAAACAAAATCCTGTGAGCCCCCTAACAGCCTTAACCTGTAACTATTTTACTATCATTTTCATAGACATATCTTTGTCCAAGCTTCTCTGGTGGCTCAAATGGTAAAGAATCCACCTGCAATGCAGGAAAACTGGTTTGATCCCTGGGTTAGGAAGATGCCCTGGAGGAGGGCATGGCAACCCATTCCAGTATTCTCTTCTGGAGAATCTCCATGGACAGAGGAGCCTGACGGGCCGTAGTACATGGGAGCTTATGGATTGGAGCCAAGTAAGCAACTAAGCAATTCTTTGTCCAAAGCACATAACACAGCTAAACTCACAATCGAGGGATGGAAGTGAATGTTCTCCACATCCTAAAGCCAAAACAGTGTAAATATTGGTAAAGATGAAGAGAGTCACAGACTTTGAGAACAAACTGACGGTTGCCAGGGGTAAGGAAGGGGAGAAATGATAGTTAGGGAATAGGGTGGACGTGTACACACTGCTATATTTAAAATGGATAATCAATAAGGTCCTATTGTATAGAGCATTGAACTGTGCTCAGTAATATATGACAGCATTGATGGGAGGGGAGNCCAGGGGTAAGGAAGGGGAGAAATGATAGTTAGGGAATAGGGTGGACATGTACACACTGCTATATTTAAAATGGATAATCAATAAGGTCCTATTGTATAGAGCATTGAACTGTGCTCAGTAATATATGACAGCATTGATGGGAGGGGAGTGTGGGGGAGAATAAGTACATGTATATGTAGACCTGAGTCTCTTCGCTGTTCACCTGAAACTATCTCAACAATGTTAATGGGCTATACCCAATAGAAAATAAAAAAGTTTTTAGAAAGTTGAATAATTGCAAACAAATTTTCAATCTATCAAGTTGGCCAAAAAGTTCATCTGAGTTTTCTGTAAGCTTTATTCAAAAACCTCAATGCACTTTTTGGCCAAATATGTAGACAATATGATTTACATTTTAGCACTTTTCAAGAATTAAGGAAAGTGACAAAGTAAAAAACTTTAATTACAATGTATTTATTAGGTCTATTTAGTAAGAAATATAGCTTATAAAATTATTTTTGAAATATTTAGAAATCATTTAATCTCACTGGTTTACTAAACAGATTCTGATATTAACATATGAAAACAAACAAAAAACCTTACAACATAGTAGCACCAAGGCAAAGCTCATGCTCCCAGGAAATTCACAACTGACTGAGAAGCACAGGCATGTCAATGAGAATGACAGTGTATTGAGTAAAGCACTGTGGTGAGTTCTTAAGTTGGCAAAGTGTTATAAATATTTTTGAAGAGCTAGTAATTCAAATTGAGGTGTCAAGGGTAAGTTTTAGGAAAAGCTATTTTGAGCAGAATCTTGAAGGAGCAGTAGGCCTTCAAGTACCGTGATAAATGGAATTTCAGGCAAGAGGTATTAACATCAGCAAAGAAACAGGCATGTGGGTGACAGCCAGGTTTCCCCTTCAGATCTCACACTCCTTGGACTCAGATTTTGCACATCGGCCACCTTTGTGAGCTTTCCCATAAGTAGTGTGATCTTCTTGTACATTATTCACTTAAATTTTTCTTTAAACCGATTCACTAATTACTCTACTGTTGAGCCATAATGACCATGATATCCCTGTCAGAGGCATTAATCTATTTTCTAGCAATCTGTCACTTGTTTAACATTGTACATGGATATTAATTACTCAGTATTTCTGGCCTACTGTGGATGAACTGGGGCTTTCCAGGTGGCTCAGACAATAAAGAATCTGTCTGCAGTTCAGGAGAACCAGGTTTGATACCTGGGTTGGAAAGATCCCCTGGAGAAAGGAAAGGCTACCCACTCTAGTATTGCTGCCTGGAGAATTCCATGGACAGAGAAGCCTGGGGTCGCAAAGAGTCAGACATGACTGAGTGATATTCTCTCAATGGATGAAGCGAGTGCTTTCTCATAGACAAAAAATGTCTTCAGATTAAAAAGCAGGAAGATCAATGTATATATCATCTAGGTAAANAACTATGAAATGCAGCTGCAAAAAGTCAGCCAAATAACTAAGTCTATAGTTTCTAGTTTATCCATATAGTATTTCTGATTTTTGTTTTTGTTGCTCATTTTGTGGCTATAGGATGCTGTAGTCACAAATCTTAGAATTTGTTTATATCATTAGAGTCCTTAGAGAAAAATTAAGCATCCCTAAAATATGAGGTGTAAGGCTCAACATAAAGAGAGCAAGTTGATATTTGGTAACTTTTCCATTTGCTTTTCACTATTTTTTAGGCATTAGCCCATTCACTGATGTACAAATATATTGTTCAGTCACTAAGTCATGTCCGACTCTTTGCAACCCCTCTGACTGCAGCTCACCAGGTTTCCCTGTCCATCATTGTCTCCCAGAGTTTGCTCAGATTCATATCCATTGAATCATTGATGCTATCTAACCAGCACATCCTCTGCTGTCCCCTTATTTTTTCTTCAATCAGGGAGATGTGTATAAGAGACAGCACATACACATATACATAAACATAAATATTTTCAAAATTGTATATTATTTTCTGTTCTTATGTTTGAAATATGCTAGAATTTTCAAAATGTATAAAATAAGATGAAGTGTTGAGTGTAATGAGGGAAATTTGCTTAAATTCTAACAACCAACAAAATTTGAATTGCATTATCAGTCTGCATAATTTATAGAGAAACAATATATTTTAAGCTTAACTGTAATCCATTGTTCTACAGTTTAAATGACAATACCCTGAATTTATAATATTTGAATATAATATGGTAAAAAACAATAAAGTACAATACAAACTTCCTTAAACCACTGCAAGTTTTAGGTTCAAAGAGCTCATATAATTGCCAATGCTCAAAGTTAGTAACTCCTATCTGTACTTATCCATGATCTGTGGTTCTAACCAGTTATGTATGATCCCTACCACATTAGCAATTTATTCTGGAAGGCTCCATGTTGACATCATAGAAGCTCCCAGGCAAAGTTTACTCTTGTCTTCTTTCTGTCTCTGACCATTTTGTTATTGTTGTCACATACCTTTGAAGCAATTGGGGGGAAATGTCAATATTTACTTAGGTGAGCCAAAAATCGGAAACCCTTCAAAATGCTGAGCTGTTACTGAGTTCTCTCCATCCTATCCCCTGGACCCTCCAACTCTCTTCTTTTGCTAAAAGCTCTCTCAGCCTTTATTTACAGTCAAGGCATATTTTGAGGAGTTGCTTAGAAACAGAAGAAACAGTTACTTTTAGAAACATGCTACCTCTCCTTGTCTCAATACATACTTGCAAATTTATACATTATGTCAAGAGAAGCAAGAGATGATTAGAGGGGGAGGGACTGTGCATTACCAGTTCATTACAGGTCCATTATACACTTCCTTGGCCACCACTCAATTCCGAGTATTACCATCTGTGGCCTTAAATTATCTGCATTTCCTAAAGATGGGTTTCAACTTATAGGCATTCCCTTAAAATATAAAGATACTAACATAACTCCAACTTTTTAGTATACATAATTAGCATAGTGTAGTTCCATCTTTATTTTTAACAACATTGATATTAATGCGGCAGTTGCAAACACTTTACAACTTTTGGCAACACAGTGCCCTACACCTAAATTCACTGTATGCTATAAGGTGCAGAGAAAGGTTGAAAGTATATGAGGTAGTGGTTTCTACTTTACAGAATTAATGAGCAGGAATGAAGAACCCCAATGCAAAACTAAAGAACACATTTTGAGATAACAATCTGAAATTGTATTATTGCTGTTTAAGCATTGGACGAACTAAATAAAGTTTCAAGTTTTTCTACTGAGGATCTAAACATAAATTACAGTACATGTTCAGAGGCCATATGAATATCTCTGACAAAGGTAAGCTATGAATTGAGTTGATGCTTCTGTTGAAAGGGGATAAAACCACTCTAGTGGTGAGGCATTTATCACTGTAAGAAAAAAAGTATCAGTAATTTTATTCCCCATTCTGAGATTATTACTCACTGCTATGGTCTCCGTTATTGCAATAACAAATTGAAAAATAATATTTCCCCCAGGAAAATGTGGGATGCTTTAATGTTTTATGGCAGAAAGATATTTTTGCAGACATTGCAGAAAGCTAATGTCTCCTTTAAATTAGGCTATAATTCAAATAGAACTATGAAATGCAGCTACAAAAAGTCAGCCAAATAACTAAGTCTATAGTTTCTAGTTTATCCATATAGTATTTCTGATTTTTGTTTTTGTTGCTCATTTTGTGGCTATAGGATGCTGTAGTCACAAATCTTAGAATTTGTTTATATCATTAGAGTCCTTAGAGAAAAATTAAGCATCCCTAAAATATGAGGTGTAAGGCTCAACATAAAGAGAGCAAGTTGATATTTGGTAACTTTTCCATTTGCTTTTCACTATTTTTTAGGCATTAGCCCATTCACTGATGTACAAATATATTGTTCAGTCACTAAGTCATGTCCGACTCTTTGCAACCCCTCTGACTGCAGCTCACCAGGTTTCCCTGTCCATCATTGTCTCCCAGAGTTTGCTCAGATTCATATCCATTGAATCATTGATGCTATCTAACCAGCACATCCTCTGCTGTCCCCTTATTTTTTCTTCAATCAGGGTCTTTTTCAGTGAATTGGCTCTTCACATCAGTGGCCAAAGTATTGGAGCTTCAGCATTAGCACCAGTCCTTCCAGTGAATATTCAGGGTTGATTTCCTTGAGGATTGACTGGTTTGATCTTGCTGTCCAAGGGACTCTCAAGAGTCTTATCCAGCACTACAGTTCAAAAGCGTCAATTCTTTGGTATTCAGCCTTCTTTATGGTCCAGTTCTGACATCCGTACATAACTAATGGAAAAACCAGAGGTTTGACTGTATGGATCTTTACCAGCAAAGTGATGTCTCTGCTTTTTAATGTGCATAAAAAGCAAAACATTTTTTGGCATAGCTTTCCATCAAAGGAGCAAGCATATTTTAATTTCATGGCTGCAGGCACAAATATATAGTCAGCAAAGATTGTTTGCCAGGCAAAATAAAATAGGCAGTGTATACTTGACTGAATGACAGTTGGGTTCTTTGCCATCAAAGAGTCCAAAATCAGGGGAGAAGACCAGCAAAAGCAAGTTAAAAATAAATAAGACATAATGAAAATCTGTAACTTCAAAGAAAAAGACTGAATTATTTCAGAGAGGATGTATATATTTTTAAAATGTTTTCTACAGTGTCTGTTTCCACATTTTCTTATAGAAGTACAAATTCACCATGGTTTAATCAGTTATATATTAATATATTTATTATTTTAAAGTTTTTATACTATCATTAATGCACAAAAGTATATAATATATAAGAAAACTTAAAATGTTATGATAAAATTAACACTAGTACATCCAGCTTAAGAAGTAGCATATCATGAATACAGGTGTTGACTCCTCAGTGTGCTGCCCCCAAAGCCTTCCCTGCCCTACCTCTCCAATGGTAACAGCTGTCACAAACAGTTTGCTAATTCTATTGAATCTCTTTATAATTTTACTACCCAGTTAACCTAATTACTGTTAAAAATTATGCTGGTAGAAATGCAGTTTATATATATATTCTTCAGTGATCTCCTAAGCTTAAGGTTTTTGCAGTTTCTCCATTTCTACATATAGAGCAGAAGTTCATACATTTTTAGTATTTCACTGTACAGCAACATTATGTTTTTCTATTGTGATTTTGACAGATGATGAATTGTTTTCCAGTTTGGTGGGGGGAGTAATTATGAACAATACTGCAGTGAACATTTCTGTTCACACCTTCAGGGACAGATATTCAATCATTTTCTAAGATATATTTCAAAACGCTATTACTGAATCGTATGTTCACCTTTACTATGTAATGGAAGAATTTTTAAAATAGAAAACAAAGACAAATAATGAACAATGTTAACAATATAAAGATAAAAGTCACCCAAGCATATAAATTGATGTAGGAAAAAATTGATGAAATTAAAAATTCATTCATCAAAAACTAACAGAACTACTGTACTAAAAAAGAGAGACAGAAAACATATATTATTTGATAAAAAATATAAAATTTGCCTGTGAAAATGCTAAAACTAGCATTTTGTTATAGGAAGTCTTTTAATTCATACTTTTTATTTAATGGCTATATAGAATCTCATGTTGTTATTATCTCCTTGAATCATTTTCAGGAGGTTTTATTTTTCAAAGCACTTATTTTTGAAAAGTTCAAACTTATTGGCCTAAATTTCTTCATAAAATTATATTTTTTATTAGCTGTGTGGCTCTGTTTCCTTTTTCCATCTATATTATTTTATATCTTTGCTTTCTCTTTTGATTTCAGTGAGCCTGAAGAAATACAGGTTCCTGTTATTATACATTTCAGAGAAACTATTTGGCTTTGTTGATTTCCTTTCCTTACAATTTCATTAATTACAGATCCCATCTTTGACATTTCCTTCTTTTGAGAGTCTTGATTTTATTCTATTTTCCTTTAATATCATTCTAGACTCAGCTGAATGTTTAATAGTTTATTATATCTCAAAGGAGAGCAATATATTTCTAAATACAACTTTACCTCTTAGACATTTATATAATGTTTTAATTATTATTTATCCTTAATACTTAATTTCCAATATGGTTTTTCATTTGAGGCTAGAATTGCATTTTTCAGTTTCAAAAATATATTTTCAGTTGATTTAAAATTAATCTATTTGCCTTCATTCAGAAAATGTTGTCTGTACAAAAATAAATGTTTAAGTATCACAAAGAGTCGGGCACGACTGAGTGAATGAGCTGATTTGATCTGAACATATTTCAGTAGAACCTCAAGGTCTCAGAGTTGGACCTTGCTTTGAAGGTCATTTAACCCCTAGTTTTCCTATTTTAACTTCATTTCAATCTTAATTATAATAGAAATTTTAAAATTCAATTCTAACCTCAAATTAAAAAAAAAAAAACAGAGTGGATATTGTTTCCAACTTAAAAAAACACAGCATTTAAATTAAATCTACACATACGTCACACATAATGTTGAAATAATTAAGTCTTTTCCTTTCACGATAGTCAATACTATTTCAAAGTCCCAGATCTGTCATTTCTGTGCAGCACTGTCATTAGAAAACAAATAAAAGGTATGGTTTTTCCAGCGGTCATGTATGGATGTGAGAATCGGACTATAAAGAAGAGTGTCAAAGAATTGATGCTTTTGAACTGTGGTGTTGGAAAAGACTCTTGAGAATCCCTTAGACTGCAAGGAGATTCAACCAGTCCATCCTAAAGGNGTGAATTATTTCAGAGAGGATGTATATATTTTTAAAATGTTTTCTACAGTGTCTGTTTCCACATTTTCTTATAGAAGTACAAATTCACCATGGTTTAATCAGTTATATATTAATATATTTATTATTTTAAAGTTTTTATACTATCATTAATGCACAAAAGTATATAATATATAAGAAAACTTAAAATGTTATGATAAAATTAACACTAGTACATCCAGCTTAAGAAGTAGCATATCATGAATACAGGTGTTGACTCCTCAGTGTGCTGCCCCCAAAGCCTTCCCTGCCCTACCTCTCCAATGGTAACAGCTGTCACAAACAGTTTGCTAATTCTATTGAATCTCTTTATAATTTTACTACCCAGTTAACCTAATTACTGTTAAAAATTATGCTGGTAGAAATGCAGTTTATATATATATTCTTCAGTGATCTCCTAAGCTTAAGGTTTTTGCAGTTTCTCCATTTCTACATATAGAGCAGAAGTTCATACATTTTTAGTATTTCACTGTACAGCAACATTATGTTTTTCTATTGTGATTTTGACAGATGATGAATTGTTTTCCAGTTTGGTGGGGGGAGTAATTATGAACAATACTGCAGTGAACATTTCTGTTCACACCTTCAGGGACAGATATTCAATCATTTTCTAAGATATATTTCAAAACGCTATTACTGAATCGTATGTTCACCTTTACTATGTAATGGAAGAATTTTTAAAATAGAAAACAAAGACAAATAATGAACAATGTTAACAATATAAAGATAAAAGTCACCCAAGCATATAAATTGATGTAGGAAAAAATTGATGAAATTAAAAATTCATTCATCAAAAACTAACAGAACTACTGTACTAAAAAAGAGAGACAGAAAACATATATTATTTGATAAAAAATATAAAATTTGCCTGTGAAAATGCTAAAACTAGCATTTTGTTATAGGAAGTCTTTTAATTCATACTTTTTATTTAATGGCTATATAGCATTTCATGTTGTTATTATCTCCTTGAATCATTTTCAGGAGGTTTTATTTTTCAAAGCACTTATTTTTGAAAAGTTCAAACTTATTGGCCTAAATTTCTTCATAAAATTATACTTTTTATTAGCTGTGTGGCTCTGTTTCCTTTTTCCATCTATATTATTTTATATCTTTGCTTTCTCTTTTGATTTCAGTGAGCCTGAAGAAATACAGGTTCCTGTTATTATACATTTCAGAGAAACTATTTGGCTTTGTTGATTTCCTTTCCTTACAATTTCATTAATTACAGATCCCATCTTTGACATTTCCTTCTTTTGAGAGTCTTGATTTTATTCTATTTTCCTTTAATATCATTCTAGACTCAGCTGAATGTTTAATAGTTTATTATATCTCAAAGGAGAGCAATATATTTCTAAATACAACTTTACCTCTTAGACATTTATATAATGTTTTAATTATTATTCATCCTTAATACTTAATTTCCAATATGGTTTTTCATTTGAGGCTAGAATTGCATTTTTCAGTTTCAAAAATATATTTTCAGTTGATTTAAAATTAATCTATTTGCCTTCATTCAGAAAATGTTGTCTGTACAAAAATAAATGTTTAAGTATCACAAAGAGTCGGGCACGACTGAGTGAATGAGCTGATTTGATCTGAACATATTTCAGTAGAACCTCAAGGTCTCAGAGTTGGACCTTACTTTGAAGGTCATTGATGTTGAAGCTGAAACTCCAATACTTTAGCCACCTGATGTGAAGAACTGACTCACTGGAAAAGACCCTGATGGTGGGAAAGACTGAAGGCAGGAGTAAAGGGGACAACAGAGGATGAGATGGTTGGATGGCATCACTGACTGGAAGAACATGAGTTTGAGCAAGCTCCAGGAATTGGTGATGGACTGGGAAGCCTGGCGTGCTGTAGTTCATGGGGCTGCAACAAGTTAGACACGACTGAGTGACTGAACTGAACTGAATATATTTCATTAGAATCTCAAGATCTCAGAGTTTGATCTTGCTTCGAAGACCATTTAACCCCTAGTTTTCCTACTTTCACTTCATTTCAATCTTCTTCACATTTCTCATTACAGTGCTAGCACAATGGTTTATTCCAGATTTGCACTTTTATTCACAATTCTACTAGTTTCTATTCTGCGTGCTGGCATAACTACAAGTCATCTGTTTGCTTTTTATGTAAAACAGAAATCTTATGAGTCAAAGTGTGTTTAAAACCATTTGCTTTATTCTCCCATCTATATTGGGGGGCTTCTCTGGTAGCTCAGAGGTTAAAGTGTCTGCCTGCATTGTGGGAGACCTGGGTTCTATCCCTGGGTCAAGAAGATCCCCTGGAAAAGGAAATGGCAACCCACTCCAGTATTCTTGCCTGGAGAATCCTATGGAGGGAGGAGCCTGGTGGGCTACAGTCCATGGAGTTGCAAAGAGTCACACATGACTAGTGACTTATATTTCTTGTTCAGTTATTTATTCATCCAAGATTTTTTGAAACCTAGTATTTTCTAATGTATGTTTTATGTGCTGGTGATAAAACGGTAAACATTCAAAGTCTGTGTCTGTGAAAGACAGAAATAAATACTATATTAAATAGAATAATAGTTAAGAAGTACTAAGAAGAAAAAGACACCAGAGTTAATGGATGCTGAGTGAATCTAAATATTCTTTAGAATGATCTTTTTGGAAAACTCCAAAACTTGACATTTAAGCTGAGATTTGAGTGATTGGCCCAAATGAACCATATGCCAATTTGTAGGAAGAATAACTCAGCTNCATTTCTTGTTCAGTTATTTATTCATCCAAGATTTTTTGAAACCTAGTATTTTCTAATGTATGTTTTATGTGCTGGTGATAAAACGGTGAACATTCAAAGTCTGTGTCTGTGAAAGACAGAAATAAATACTATATTAAATAGAATAATAGTTAAGAAGTATTAAGAAGAAAAAGAAACCAGAGTTAATGGATGCTGAGTGAATCTAAATATTCTTTAGAATGATCTTCTTGGAAAACTCCAAAACTTGACATTTAAGCTGAGATTTGAATGATTGGCCCAAATGAACCATATGCCAATTTGTAGGAAGAATAACTCAGCTTAAGAAAAAAAAAAGAAAGGCTCAAAGATAATGCAAGAAGATGATGCCTGACATGTTCAACTACATGGAAGTCAGTATTGCTAAACTTAGGGAGCACTTGGACAACAGAGGCAAGGTAGAAGTCACAGCTAGATATCTATATTTGAGTGTCCATATCTTGTAAACAAACATTGAAAGCAACTTTTTTGGATATTAATGACTGGCATTTAGTATTTTATAGAAAAAGAGCAATTAATTTTATTATATTTCTGTTATTTTGTTTGGTAAATCTCTTTTTGCTTGAGTGATTATTTGAAGCTATTTGTTAAACCTTCAAAACTGAAGCATCTTTCTAAAGTCCATTAATGTGCATGAATTTTACCAAGAATAAGATGAGCAATTTAAACCTATACCTTCAGATTTAAATTAGGATACAGATATTTTAGTTTTACTTTTAGCTTCCATTTATTTTATGTTTATGCACTTATTAGGTTATTTTTGTCGTTAGGATCTTTTCTTACTAATCCTTTGTTTTGTTTAGTTTTCCCTTTTTGTCTCTTTTCTTACTGTAATGAATTATAAGGGAATTAATAAACTTTACCTTCTAAAATTTTTATTCCCATTTCTTCAATCTTCATTGAATTGAATGAAGATTTTATGGGCTCCAATGAGAATTATAGCCTTTATTGCATTTTTGCAGTGTTCTTAATTGAGTTCCTTTTCTTTTTGTAACCTGCTTCTTAGATTTATATCTTTGCATTTCTACTTGTTTTCTTATGTTACATAGTTTTATTTTATAGAAGCAATATCACCTTGGATACACTGGGAATTTAAAGCAGACCTTCTCTAAAACTTTTTATTTTCTGTCTCAGTTCTCATCCAAAGGTATTAGTTTCTTAAATTTTTCCTAGATCTAGTGGTTTTCCCTAGTGCACCATGAACTCTTCTACAGTAAAATTCTCATTTGCTTTATTATTCTTATTGTTGCTCATTCCTTTTAAATGAAGAAACAAATATCCAAATACTTATTTTGCAAATATCAAATTGTGATTTTTGTTTACCTTTGAATGATCCTTTCCTCCTTTTTATTTTTCACAAGTTTCTGGAATTAAGATTTGGTGATGAACCATGTAGGAAAAGAGTTATACCCTTGGAGTGAGAGAAATAAAAATAAAATAGAAGAATCTTTCAGAAACTAAAGAGTCACTGGATTGCTAACACAGAGAAGTACACAATAGCAAATATTGTACTTTCAAAGGAAATTAAAAGTTGAATTTATATTTTTAATCATAAAGGTATATTTCTAATTATCATTAAAGATTTATAAGAAAATTGACACTACTGAAAACACAGTATAAAATATCAGCTTAATTTATTGATCTGCTTTTGAAATTATTATTCTTAAATACAGTAAATTTTACTTAATTTTAAAGAGTTATATTCTTAAATGTTAATTTTGTATCTTGTATTTAATGAAGAGTAAAAATGGAAGGTTAATAGAAAATAGCCACTTCCCCCATTCCTTTAATTTCATGTGGAATAAATTAATTATATCTGAATTGTTCATTTTAATTGATAAATATCCTATTAATTTATCTTAAGATAATATTTTCCACCAGTAATATGAAAATAAATATTCTGATTTATCCATCTTGGCTATGCCTTTCTGAAAGCAGTTTTCTCTCTAAACCTTCTATTTCCATGGCTATAGTATGGCTGTGGTATTCAGCAATGGCCTTTGAGAACAAGCTTTTACTTTTAGCAATGGACTAAAAAAGTGAATTTCTCTTTTGAATGACTGAGTTTAAATCTAATTTTATAGCTAAGTTATAAAATGTACAGATGGAATTGTGAAGGGTGATCTTAAACTAAATATATAAATCTGAGACCCTGATGATTTCTGGCTATTAAATTGCTCTTATTCTTAGAACTACTAATAAAAAACTCACTTGTAATTTTTTTTCCCTCTCTTTTCCATAGATGAGCTGAGCTTTTAACCTTGGGATTCTGGCCTAATTCCAATTATTTAACTAGATTCTTTTCCATTCTATTTATTACTTTTTCAATATATTGTGATTTCTTTAAAAAGATAAAAGTCTAAAAATTGCAATGACAATCTCAGATCATCTTTCCCCAGATACAGTGATATTCTTTGTAACCGAGTAAACAGTGAAATAGTGAAACTCCAGATTGAGAAATATTTTAAATCCAGATGACTCAGATGGTAAAAAATCTGTCAGCAATGGCAGAGAAACGGGTTCAATCCCTGGGTCAGGAAGATCCTCTGGAGAAGGGAATGGCTACCCATTCCAGTATTCTTGCTTGAAAAATCCCATGGACAGAGGAACCTGGCAGGCCCCAGTCTGTGAGGTTACAAAGTTGGACACAACTGACTGACTAACACTTTCAGATCATAACATTTTAGTTCAGAATTGATACTGGTATAAACCTAAAAGTTTATTCCTCATATTTAGCACTCCAGAGTAGGTGTTCCTGTCAGGGAAGGCTCTGTTCCATGTAGTCATTCAGGAACCAGGCTGACCTGGGTGCTACTCAGCATGTGACTTCAAGGTTGTCATGGCCTTGCTCACCCCTTTCAGCCAGGAGGAAAACATGACTTAAAAAGCATGTGTGAGAGGTTTCGATGGGCCAGGCCTGAATACAGGTACTTCCACTTACATTGCACACATTGTGGCATTTAACTACACTGGAACCAGGAAACTATTATTAATTCTGTGACCAGCGAGGAGAGGAAACAGGAAGTGACAGAATAGGAAACAGTCTTTGCCACAAGACAGTGAGAAGAATAAAGCATTCATATAAGAATATGTTGATCCACAGACCCATTTTGCCTGAGACTGCCTTGAGCTTAACACTGAAATTCTCATGTCCTCAGTCTCAGGCATATCAGGAAATTTTTCACTGAATATGTAATGAACATATTTTAAAATATTAAGAAAAAAATGACTTAATGTTTTAATTTAAATCAATCTTGTTATAGGCAAGTAATCCAAAATGGATTACTGAAGATAAGTAATCGTTTATAAATATACACGTCTGTATATATATAATGTATATTCAGTTCAGTTCAGTCGCTCAGTTGNATATGTAATGAACATATTTTAAAATATAAAGAAAAAAATGACTTAGAGTAATGTTTTAATTTAAATCAATCTTGTTATAGGCAAGTAATCCAAAATGGATTACTGAAGATAAGTAATCCTTTATAAATATACACGTGTGTATATATATAATGTATATTCAGTTCAGTTCAGTTGCTCAGTTGTGTCTGACTCTGCGACCCCATGAATCGCAGCATGCCAGGCCTCCCTGTTCATCACCATCTTCCGGAGTTCACTCAGACTCACGTCCATCGAGTCAGTAATGCCATACAGCCATTTCATCCTCTGTCATCCCCTTCTCCTCCTGCCCCCAATCCCTCCCAGCATCAGAGTTTTTTCCAATGAGTCAACTCTTTTTATGAGGTAGCCAAAGTACTGGAATTTCAGCTTTAGCATCATTTCTTCCAAAGAAATCCCAGGGTTGACTCCTTCAGAAGGGACTGGTTGGATCTCCTTGCAGTCCAAGGGACTCTCAAGAGTCTTCTCCAACACCACAGTTCAAAAGCATTAACTCTTCAGCACTCAGCTTTCTTCACAGTCCAACTCTCACANGGGACTGGTTGGATCTCCTTGCAGTCCAAGGGACTCTCAAGAGTCTTCTCCAACACCACAGTTCAAAAGCATTAACTCTTCAGCACTCAGCTTTCTTCACAGTCCAACTCTCACATCCATACATGACCACTGGAAAAACCATAGCCTTGACCAGATGGACATTATTCGGCAAAGTAATGTCTCTGCTTTTGAATATTCTATCTAGGTTGGTCATAACTTTTCTTCCAAGGAGTGTCTTCTAATTTCATGGCTGCAGTCACCATCTGCAGTGATTTTGGAGCCCAAAAAAGTAAAGTCTGACACTGTTTCCACTGTTTCTCCATCTATTTCCCATGAAGTGATGGGACTATATGCCATGATCTTCATTTTCTGAATGTTCAGCTTTAAGCCAACTTTTTCACTCTCCTCTTTCACTTTCATCAAGAGACTTTTAGTTCCTCTTTACTTTCTGCCATAAGGTTGATATCATCTGCATATCTGAGACTATTGATATTTCTCCTGGCAATCTTGATTCCAGCTTGTGTTTCTTCCAGTTCAGCGTTTCTCATGATGTACTCTGCATANGGTCCCAAGGGTTTGAAGTGCAACATTCACATAGAGAGTGCAGCAAAGTTAGAGAGACTTACATAAACAGGAAGAGAAGCAGAATGAGAAGCTGAAACATACATCAGAGAAGTCAAGAGAGTAAAACTTAATACCTATTTCAGAGGAGATGATAAGAGATGAGAGTAACTAAAGATAATATTAGTAGCCCATCAGATCTATTATTTAATTCCTAATATAAATAAGTTATATTTCACTTCTTGGTCAGGCCATAGCATTTTCATGTACTTGCAATTAGCCCTTATCCTTGAAGGAAAGAAGTTTCTGTTTTCTAAAACAGTAAGAGCTCAACTAACATATATAATTTCTCTGTTTCCACAGTGTTCAAAATAAAGGCCAGAGCTAAGATGACATAGCATAATCATATTTCCATGCCTTGGTAGGCCAAGACTTGGTTGCTCTTTGAAGGTCCAAAATGTCATTTTACCTCACAAAAGCAAGGCCAATACATGTTAGTATTTTCTACACCAGTGAGTCATGCATAACATTATGCACATATGCTTGAGAAAGTACAAACTATGATTATCCAATTTGTAAATAAATAGGCATAAAATATTTCAATCCAAATTGGTTTGGTGAACTCTGAGATTGCTTTCTCTTTTTAAGAGGCATTGAGATATTCTGGAATAATTTTCTTCCAATCTAGAGGACAGACACGGGCCTGAAGATCCTAAAAGTGAGAGTGAAGTTACTCAGTCGTGTACAAGTTTTTGGGACCCCATGGACTCTAGACCACCAAGCTCCTCCATCCATGGGATTTTCAGGCAAGAGTACTGGAGTGGGTTGCCATTTCTTTCTCAAGGGGATCTTCCCAACCCAGGGATTGAACCTAAGTCTCCTGTATTATAGAGAGACACTTTACCATCTAAGCCACCAGGGAAGATCTTGGGAGCACTACAAAATACAGAACTTCTTCAAGCCCTTTGAGTCAGAGTTTACCTGCCAGAGATGCCCTGTAACTAGTTAGGTTTATGATAAAACAAAATAACATCTAAACCTGAGGTATGGTGAAAAGACACTGATATTAGAAGAATATACGGCTGGCTATATGACTATATCTACATCTCTGAGAAAGTAATTTAATTTCCCTGCTACTCAATTCCCTAATCTCTAATGAGATATGGTTACAAAAGATTGCTTAGAGTAACCTCTCCAATCTTCCAATCTGTAAAGTAGCTTGTCTCAAGTCCCTGACATATCAGAATAATGCAGATGATGTTCCTACACTAAACATAATTTTATATCTTGGGATTGTTTAATCCAACCAAGCAATCATGCTCTAAATGTGGTGATTTTTAAAACTGACACATATAGTCAGCTGAGATGCTGAGAGGTGATGCACTTTATCACTGTTTGCATTGAACACAGTTTTGTCAGTTCTGAATAAGTTCAGTATCATACTAACAAATTATGCAAATATGTAAATATTCTTATGTTACACTAACTCTGTAAAAAAAAAAAAACAACTGGGGAATTTTATGTCAACAAGGTTTTGTAACTTGAGAAGAAAAGATTTTTTCTCTGAATTGGCTTTCAGCCTTTGTCAGCCTGTTTTTTTCCATTGAATCTGAAAAAAAAAGAAATGTTCCCAGGTAAAATAAATAGTCCAGAGTTTATTTTGCATGATTAGGATTAATATGGCATTCATGGATAGTACAATTTTCCAATGGCAATGAAGATTTGGGTTACATCCAAACTCTATCATTAGTAATTTTTTCCACCTGATTTCAGACTTTCTTTCTTACTAATCACATTTACTCAAGAAAGCTAAATGAATCAGGGAAGGGATGCTTATAGTGAAATAGAAACAGTGAAGTCAGCACTGTTATCAAGGGAAGAGCGGCACTTTCCACACTCCTTTCCTTCCTCTCTCAGTTTTCATAAACCCTCTTTACTTCATGAGATTTCCTCTTGAGAGATAATCTGGAGGTAATTGCCTCCTCCCTTCTCAGCAATCCTCTGGATTTGCTTCAACTATGCTTCAACTATGCTTCAATTATGCTTCAACTATGGTAACTACGAAAAGCACAATTTATAGTAATTATACTTGTAAATATTTTCCANTTCATGAGACTTCCCCTTGAGAAAAAATCTGGAGGTAATTGCCTCCTCCCTTCTCAGCAATCCTCTGGATTTGCTTCAACTATGCTTCAATTATGCTTCAACTATGGTAACTACGAAAAGCACAATTTACAGTAATTATACTTGTAAATATTTTCCACACTAGAGTGTAAATGCCTTGAAGACAAAAAAATCTTATTTCTCCTTTATATATCATGTCTGACTCTTTGTGACCCCATGGACTGTAGCCCGCCAGGTTCATTTCTCCAGGCAAGAACACTGGCATGTTTTGCCATTCCCTCCTCCAAGGGATCTTCCCAACCCAGGGATCAAACTGAGGTCTCCCACATTACAGGCAGATTTTTATTGTCTGAGCCACCAAGGAATCCCATATATCCTAGTATACATCCTTAAAATAAGAACTCACCAAATATTTGTTCAAGTATATGAACCTGGAATCCTGAGGTTTAATTTCCTCTGTGCTGTGTGTGCTCAGACACTTGGTCTGTCCAACTCTTTGTGACCCCATGGACTGTAACCTCTATGGAATTCTTGCCATGGCATTCTTCTGGCAAGAATACTGGAGTTAGTTGCCATTTTCCTCCTCCAGGGTATCTTCCTGACCCAGAGATGGTGATCTAATTCTGCTTTATTGACTATGCCAAAGCCTTTGGCTGTGTGGATTACAATAAACTGTGGAAAATTCTGAGAGAGATGGGAATACAAGACCACCTGACCTGTCTATGAGAAATCTGCATGCAGGTCAGGAAGCAACAGTTAGAATTGGACATGGGACAACAGACTGGTTCCAAATAGGAAAAGGAGTACACCAAGGCTGTATACTGTCACTTGCTTATTTAACTTATATGCAGAGTACATCATGAGAAACGCTGGACTGGAAGAAACACAAGCTGGAATCAAGATTGCCAGGAGAAATATCAATAACCTCAGATATGCAGATGACACCAGCCTTATGGTAGAAAGTGAAAAGGAACTGAAAAGCTTCTTGATAAAAGTAAAAGAGGAGAGTGAAAAAGTTGGCTTAAAGCTCAACTTTTCTTAAAGCTCAGAAAACAAAGATCATGGCATCTGGTTCCATCACTTCATGGGAAATAGATGAGGAAACAGTGGAAACAGTGTCAGACTTTATTTTTTGGGGCTCCAAAATCACTGCAGATGGTGACTTATAGTCGCAAAATTAAAAGACACTCCTTGGAAGAAAAGTTTTGACCAACCTAGATAGCATATTCAAAAGCAGAGACATTACTTTGCCAACAAAGGTCTGTCTAGTCAAGGCTATGGTTTTGCCATTGGTCATGTATGGATGTGAGAGTTGGACTGTGAAGAAGGCTGAGC
>SJYW01030591.1:452243-474892 GCA_006410735.1 Raphicerus campestris | reverse complement strand
CACTTAATTTTCAGTGATTTAATTGGCCTTATGTACTTGAGAGTTTAGGAGAACACTAAATACACAGTGTGTTCCAACTTCCTGTTTAAAAGTAAAAGAATAAATCAAAAGCAATTCCTTACGACTTATGTCATCTTATATAAATTGTTTAAACTCATACTGCTTAATTCAAAAACTGGGTAATATAATGGTGCCAAATTCACAAAGAAGTCATTAAGATGATATGCACAGGTATATAAAAATAGAAAAGTAGCTGTCATATAGTAAGCATTTAATAACATGTAGCTATCATCATTACTATCACCATGGTTATTTTTATTTGACTATAATTTAGTCCTGTTATCTCTGCCATATGGGATTGGAAACCAGAAAACAGCATCGATCTAAAGACAACCAAAACAGACTAGGGAAATAATCTCTGTTTTTACTAAGGTGTCTAGGAAAATGAATCTTCCCAAATACATAGTGACACTCTAACCAGCCTCAGGGTCCCAAGGGTTTGAAGTGCAACATTCACATAGAGAGTGCAGCAAAGTTAGAGAGACTTACATAAACAGGAAGAGAAGCAGAATGAGAAGCTGAAACATACATCAGAGAAGTCAAGAGAGTAAAACTTAATACCTATTTCAGAGGAGATGATAAGAGATGAGAGTAACTAAAGATAATATTAGTAGCCCATCAGATCTATTATTTAATTCCTAATATAAATAAGTTATATTTCACTTCTTGGTCAGGCCATAGCATTTTCATGTACTTGCAATTAGCCCTTATCCTTGAAGGAAAGAAGTTTCTGTTTTCTAAAACAGTAAGAGCTCAACTAACATATATAATTTCTCTGTTTCCACAGTGTTCAAAATAAAGGCCAGAGCTAAGATGACATAGCATAATCATATTTCCATGCCTTGGTAGGCCAAGACTTGGTTGCTCTTTGAAGGTCCAAAATGTCATTTTACCTCACAAAAGCAAGGCCAATACATGTTAGTATTTTCTACACCAGTGAGTCATGCATAACATTATGCACATATGCTTGAGAAAGTACAAACTATGATTATCCAATTTGTAAATAAATAGGCATAAAATATTTCAATCCAAATTGGTTTGGTGAACTCTGAGATTGCTTTCTCTTTTTAAGAGGCATTGAGATATTCTGGAATAATTTTCTTCCAATCTAGAGGACAGACACGGGCCTGAAGATCCTGAAAGTGAGAGTGAAGTTACTCAGTCATGTCCAACTTTTTGGGACCCCATGGACTGTAGACCACCAGGCTCCTCCATCCATGGGATTTTCAGGCAAGAGTACTGGAGTGGGTTGCCATTTCTTTCTCCAGGGGATCTTCCCAACCCAGGGATTGAACCTAAGTCTCCTGTATTATAGAGAGACACTTTACCATCTAAGCCACCAGGGAAGATCTTGGGAGCACTACAAAATACAGAACTTCTTCAAGCCCTTTGAGTCAGAGTTTACCTGCCAGAGATGCCCTGTAACTAGTTAGGTTTATGATAAAACAAAATAACATCTAAACCTGAGGTATGGTGAAAAGACACTGATATTAGAAGAATATACGGCTGGCTATATGACTATATCTACATCTCTGAGAAAGTAATTTAATTTCCCTGCTACTCAATTCCCTAATCTCTAATGAGATATGGTTACAAAAGATTGCTTAGAGTAACCTCTCCAATCTTCCAATCTGTAAAGTAGCTTGTCTCAAGTCCCTGACATATCAGAATAATGCAGATGATGTTCCTACACTAAACATAATTTTATATCTTGGGATTGTTTAATCCAACCAAGCAATCATGCTCTAAATGTGGTGATTTTTAAAACTGACACATATAGTCAGCTGAGATGCTGAGAGGTGATGCACTTTATCACTGTTTGCACTGGACATAGTTTTGTCAGTTCTGAATAAGTTCAGTATCATACTAACAAATTATGCAAATATGTAAATATTCTTGTGTTACACTAACTCTGTAAAAAAAAAAAAAAAACTGGGGAATTTTATGTCAACAAGGTTTTGTAACTTGAGAAGAAAAGATTTTTTCTCTGAATTGGCTTTCAGCCTTTGTCAGCCTGTTTTTTTCCATTGAATCTGAAAAAAAAAGAAATGTTCCCAGGTAAAATAAATAGTCCAGAGTTTATTTTGCATGATTAGGATTAATATGGCATTCATGGATAGTACAATTTTCCAATGGCAATGAAGATTTGGGTTACATCCAAACTCTATCATTAGTAATTTTTTCCACCTGATTTCAGACTTTCTTTCTTACTAATCACATTTACTCAAGAAAGCTAAATGAATCAGGGAAGGGATGCTTATAGTGAAATAGAAACAGTGAAGTCAGCACTGTTATCAAGGGAAGAGCGGCACTTTCCACACTCCTTTCCTTCCTCTCTCAGTTTTCATAAACCCTCTTTATTTCATGAGATTTCCTCTTGAGAGATAATCTGGAGGTAATTGCCTCCTCCCTTCTCAGCAATCCTCTGGATTTGCTTCAACTATGCTTCAACTATGCTTCAATTATGCTTCAACTATGGTAACTACGAAAAGCACAATTTATAGTAATTATACTTGTAAATATTTTCCACACTAGAGTGTAAATGCCTTGAAGACAAAAAATCTTATTTCTCCTTTATATATCATGTCTGACTCTTTGTGACCCCATGGACTGTAGCCCGCCAGGTTCATTTCTCCAGGCAAGAACACTGGCATGTTTTGCCATTCCCTCCTTCAAGGGATCTTCCTAACCCAGGGATCAAACTGAGGTCTCCCGCATTACAGGCAGATTTTTATTGTCTGAGCCACCAAGGAATCCCATATATCCTAGTATACATCCTTAAAGTAAGAACTCACCAAATATTTGTTCAATTATATGAACCTGGAATCCTGAGGCTTAATTTCCTCTGTGCTGTGTGTGCTCAGACACTTAGTCTGTCCAACTCTTTGTGACCCCATGGACTGTAGCCTCTATGGAATTCTTGCCATGGCATTCTTCTGGCAAGAATACTGGAGTTAGTTGCCATTTTCCTCCTCCAGGGTATCTTCCTGACCCAGAGATGGTGATCTAATTCTGCTTTATTGACTATGCCAAAGCCTTTGACTGTGTGGATCACAATAAACTGTGGAAAATTCTGAGAGAGATGGAAATACAAGACCACCTGACCTGTCTCTGAGAAATCTGTATGCAGGTCAGGAAGCAACAGTTAGAACTGGACATGGGACAACAGACTGGTTCCAAACAGGAAAAGGAGTACACCAAGGCTGTATACTGTCACTTGCTTATTTAACTTATATGCAGAGTACATCATGAGAAACACTGGACTGGAAGAAACACAAGCTGAAATCAAAATTGCCAGGAGAAATATCAATAACCTCAGATATGCAGATGACACCAGCCTTATGGTAGAAAGTGAAAAGGAACTGAAAAGCTTCTTGGTGAAAGAGGAGAGTGAAAAAGTTGGCTTAAAGCTCAACATTGAGAAAACAAAGATCATGGCACCTGGTTCCATCACTTCATGGGAAATAGATGAGGAAACAGTGGAAACAGTGTCAGACTTTATTTTGGGGGGCTCCAAAATCACTGCAGATGGTGACTTATAGCTGCAAAATTAAAAGACACTTACTCCTTGGAAGAAAAGTTTTGACCAACCTAGATAGCATATTCAAAAGCAGAGACATTACTTTGCCAACAAAGGTCCGTCTAGTCAAGGCTATGATTTTGCCATTGGTCATGTATGGATGTGAGAGTTGGACTGTGAAGAAGGCTGAGCACCGAAGAATTGATGCTTTTGCACTGTGGTGTTGGAGAAGACTCTTGAGAGTCCCTTGAACTGCAAGAAGATCCAACCAGTCCATTCTGAAGGAGATCAACCCTGGGATTTCTTTGGAAGGAATGATGCTAAAGCTGGAACTCCAGTACTTTGGCCACTTCATGAGAAGAGTTGACTCACTGGAAAAGACTCTGATACTAGGAGGGATTGGGGTCAGAAGGAGAAGGAGACGACAGAGGATGAGATGGCTGGATGGCATCACTAACTCGATGGACGTGAGTCTGAGTGAACTCTGGGAGTTAGTGATGGACAGGGAGGCCTGGCGTGCTGTGATTCATGGGGTCGCAACGAGTCAGACACAACTGAGTGACTGAACTGAACTGACCTTGATCTATCTCTTTGTTCCATGAAACCCTTAATCTGGTTTCTTTTATTATAATATTGCCCTTTCTGGAATTGAAAAGAAATTGTACCATATTCAGTTGGTAGTCTAAGGAATTCTCCAGGCCAGAATACTGGAGTGGGTAGTCGTTCACTTTTCCAGGGGATCTTTCCAAGGCAGGGATCGAATCGAGGTCTCCCATATTGCATGTGTATTCTTTACTTGCTGAGCCATCAAGGAAGCCCAAGAATGCTGGAGTGGGTAGCCCAAGAATACTGGAGTTGATAGCCTATCCCTTCTCTAGCAGATCTTTCCAACCTAGGAGTCAAACCAGGGTCTCCTGCATTGCAGATGGAGTCTTCACCCGCTGAGCTACCAGGAAATCCATGGTCTATCTCTTTGCTTCATGAAACCCTTAATCTGCTTTCTTTTATGATAATTTTTCCCTTTCTAGAATTTAAAAGAAATGTTTGGCCTTGAAAAACATGGAATGGAATTGCATGGATCCATTATATGCAGATTTTATTCCAACAAATATGTACTAAGTTACCACACAATTTGTGATTGGTTGAATCCATGCATGGAGAACTATAGCGACAGAGAGCAAATATAAAGCTTTACCTGGATATTCAATTACATGGAGGGTCAACATTCCTAACCCCCTGTGTTATTCAAATGCCAAGTGTAACATGTGATCTTTTGTTTGCCTTCTTTCATTTTCAAAATACTTTTGATATTCCCAAGATGATGCACGTATCCATAAGTTTTTTAACATCATTACATACATTATGTGTCTTTATTTCTCAGGCTTACATCACTAAGCATAATACCCACTGGGTCTATCAATGTTGCAAATAAGGAAATTTCCTTGTTTATGGCTGAGTAACATTCCACTGTGAGATTGATATATATCATATTTTCTCTATTCATTCATCTGTTGATGTGCACTTAGGTTGCTTCCATATCTTGACTATTGTAAGATAATGTTGCTATTTTGGATATTAGTCTTTTCTCAGTCATATTATATGCAAATATTTTCTACCATTAAATTAATTGTCTTTTTGTTTCATGAATGACTTCTTTGGCTATGTGAATTTTTTTTTTTAAATTAAGGTTAAATAAATAAAAGCAAAATTAAACAAATGGAACTTAAAAGCCTTTTTCTGTTGAAGTTCTTACAAATCTTAGTTACTCTTATCAAAATATTCTTGGAGTCATCTCTGATCCCTCTCTGAGAAATCTCATATTGAATTTCACAGAAATTATTTTGACTAACTTTAAAATATATAGAATCCAAGGACTTCTCAATAACATTATTAAAACAAAGCTGATGATCTAAGCATCATGTTTCTTACCTAGATTATTAAGATAATCTCCTAACTCATCTCCTTAATTTGGTTCTTATCTGTATCAGTCAATTTTTTACCACATCAGCAAACCATGATTCATATTATGCCACTGCTTTTATTTTTTTCAAGACACACACAATCAGATCCCCCATTACTTCACTGAACTAACCTACTATTTTTTCCTAACTTTCTCCACTGCATTTGTAGTAACTTGAAAGGCAGTTCCCTAATGTATTGCAATGTCATTGTTTCTGAACTGACTCTTCACTTTGGCTAGAATTCCTACCCTGTATCTTCACTGCTATCTCATTCATGTTATTCATTTGTATTCCACTATAGTTTTTTTAGTGAGATCTCCCTAAATAACCTATTTAAACATGAACTTCCTTCTGCAAATAAAGACTCTTTATTTCCCTACTTCATTTTTATTTCTATAGCACTTATTGATCCCTCACCAAATACATCTACACAGTGTGTTCACACACACACACACAAGCACACACACACACAGTTTGTATTCATTTTATAAAATACAGTCTCCATTATAGCATTATAGCAGGATGTGTGTTTTCATCTACTTGTTCACTACTTTACTTCAAATGCCTGACAAAATGGTATGCTCTCAATAAATATCTTATATAACTGAATACATTAATGAATCTAAATTATACTATCACAGTTACTGTTGTCGCCAATATAATAAGATCTCAGTTTCTCTCTGACCTCATTTCCAATGGCGTGAATATTTTAAATTCAGAAACACAAAATGTATCTTTGATTTTCTGTGAACCATTAAGTCTTTCAAATAATGTAGACACTGAAACGATCTCATAAAACCTACTGAGGCAATTTATTTCTCTAAAACTACAGAAGATAAGTAAAGAAAATCAGAATGTTGAAAATGTTCCTTCAAAATGAGCATACAAAAACCCTAGGTCAAAAAAGGTACCAATAATGAATTGTATCTGCTATTGAAAGCTAACACATTACAGAGTTGAAATAATAAAATTAATTCACTAAACACATCACATAATGGTTGTTTGACCAACTCAACCTTGGTTTAACACTAGGTACTCAGTTGTTTCCACATATTTTACAGGGCACCTTTGATAATATGGAAGCTGCTACTGAGTGAGACTGTACTGCTCTTACTTAATAATGGACAAAGAGCTAAACTATAAGTAAAATAAGTTTCCTGTCAATAATAAGGACAGAAAATTATAATTTTTCAAACAGAGAATATTAGAAATATATTCTAACTAAATAGCAGGAGGGATTTTAATTTGGGAAACATGAAGGATATGTGCTTATAATGGAAGACAGCTGCATACTCTTGTTTATTTTATATGTGTTTGATTAAAATTTCATACCAATAAACATGTAATATAAGCATTTAGTGCCCTCCTTGTCATTAAACTGAACTCAGATCATTTAAAAGAGTTCATGAACCAGAGTAAAAATAATTGTATATGAAAAGTATTGTAAAGANCTTGTTTATTTTTTATGTGTTTGATTAAAATTTCATACCAATAAACATGTAATATAAGCATTTAGTGCCCTCCTTGTCATTAAACTGAACTCAGATCATTTAAAAGAGTTCATGAACCAGAGTAAAAATAATTGTATATGAAAAGTATTGTAAAGAAAAAAATCAAGAATAAGATTTAAACAAAATACAGAGCCATCTGACATGTTTGCTAACTACAGAGATGGAAAGGAGAATACTTGCTATGAACCTACTATTTAGATCATTTTTTAATTTATGATAAATACACAATTCAATAGCTTAATACTTGTGTCACATTAAACTGTTTGCAGAAAAGTAACAGGTGACTCACATAGACATAAGACTGCTTTGGATTTAATAAGCACATGAATCTAAAGCGCCATCACCTTCTTACCTATTGGCTTATTAGAAAATACTTGAAATACCACTCTTTTAACCTATGTACTAAGATAAGAAGAAAAAAGAACATATATAACTATTGGAAAAATAGGGGCAGAATCCTCCATATGTGTTTAATGTACTTTTATATTTGAAAGATAAAAAATATTAAAAACACTATAAATTCTCAAAACTTCAAGTTAGGCTTCAGCAGTGCATCAACCAAGAACTTCCAGATGTATAAGCTGAATTTAGAAAAGGAATAGGACCAGAGATCAACTTGCCAACATCCATTGGGTCATAGAAAAAGCAAGGGGATTAAAAAAAAATCTACTACTGTTTCATGGACTACACTAAAGCCTTTGACTCTATGGATCACAACAAACTGGAAAATTCTTAAAGATGGGAAAACCATACGAGCTTACCTGTCTTTTGAGAAACTTACACAAAGGTCAAGAAGCAAGAGTTATACCCAGACATGAAACAACAGACTGGCTCAAAATTGGGGAAGGAGTATGTCACATTGCTTATTTAAACTTCTATGCAGAGTACATCATGAGAAANGTCAACATTCCTAACCCCCTGTGTTATTCAAATGCCAAGTGTAACATGTGATCTTTTGTTTGCCTTCTTTCATTTTCAAAATACTTTTGATATTCCCAAGATGATGCACGTATCCATAAGTTTTTTAACATCATTACATACATTATGTGTCTTTATTTCTCAGGCTTACATCACTAAGCATAATACCCACTGGGTCTATCAATGTTGCAAATAAGGAAATTTCCTTGTTTATGGCTGAGTAACATTCCACTGTGAGATTGATATATATCATATTTTCTCTATTCATTCATCTGTTGATGTGCACTTAGGTTGCTTCCATATCTTGACTATTGTAAGATAATGTTGCTATTTTGGATATTAGTCTTTTCTCAGTCATATTATATGCAAATATTTTCTACCATTAAATTAATTGTCTTTTTGTTTCATGAATGACTTCTTTGGCTATGTGAATTTTTTTTTTTAAATTAAGGTTAAATAAATAAAAGCAAAATTAAACAAATGGAACTTAAAAGCCTTTTTCTGTTGAAGTTCTTACAAATCTTAGTTACTCTTATCAAAATATTCTTGGAGTCATCTCTGATCCCTCTCTGAGAAATCTCATATTGAATTTCACAGAAATTATTTTGACTAACTTTAAAATATATAGAATCCAAGGACTTCTCAATAACATTATTAAAACAAAGCTGATGATCTAAGCATCATGTTTCTTACCTAGATTATTAAGATAATCTCCTAACTCATCTCCTTAATTTGGTTCTTATCTGTATCAGTCAATTTTTTACCACATCAGCAAACCATGATTCATATTATGCCACTGCTTTTATTTTTTTCAAGACACACACAATCAGATCCCCCATTACTTCACTGAACTAACCTACTATTTTTTCCTAACTTTCTCCACTGCATTTGTAGTAACTTGAAAGGCAGTTCCCTAATGTATTGCAATGTCATTGTTTCTGAACTGACTCTTCACTTTGGCTAGAATTCCTACCCTGTATCTTCACTGCTATCTCATTCATGTTATTCATTTGTATTCCACTATAGTTTTTTTAGTGAGATCTCCCTAAATAACCTATTTAAACATGAACTTCCTTCTGCAAATAAAGACTCTTTATTTCCCTACTTCATTTTTATTTCTATAGCACTTATTGATCCCTCACCAAATACATCTACACAGTGTGTTCACACACACACACACAAGCACACACACACACAGTTTGTATTCATTTTATAAAATACAGTCTCCATTATAGCATTATAGCAGGATGTGTGTTTTCATCTACTTGTTCACTACTTTACTTCAAATGCCTGACAAAATGGTATGCTCTCAATAAATATCTTATATAACTGAATACATTAATGAATCTAAATTATACTATCACAGTTACTGTTGTCGCCAATATAATAAGATCTCAGTTTCTCTCTGACCTCATTTCCAATGGCGTGAATATTTTAAATTCAGAAACACAAAATGTATCTTTGATTTTCTGTGAACCATTAAGTCTTTCAAATAATGTAGACACTGAAACGATCTCATAAAACCTACTGAGGCAATTTATTTCTCTAAAACTACAGAAGATAAGTAAAGAAAATCAGAATGTTGAAAATGTTCCTTCAAAATGAGCATACAAAAACCCTAGGTCAAAAAAGGTACCAATAATGAATTGTATCTGCTATTGAAAGCTAACACATTACAGAGTTGAAATAATAAAATTAATTCACTAAACACATCACATAATGGTTGTTTGACCAACTCAACCTTGGTTTAACACTAGGTACTCAGTTGTTTCCACATATTTTAAAGGGCACCTTTGATAATATGGAAGCTGCTACTGAGTGAGACTGTACTGCTCTTACTTAATAATGGACAAAGAGCTAAACTATAAGTAAAATAAGTTTCCTGTCAATAATAAGGACAGAAAATTATAATTTTTCAAACAGAGAATATTAGAAATATATTCTAACTAAATAGCAGGAGGGATTTTAATTTGGGAAACATGAAGGATATGTGCTTATAATGGAAGACAACTGCATACTCTTGTTTATTTTTTATGTGTTTGATTAAAATTTCATACCAATAAACATGTAATATAAGCATTTAGTGCCCTCCTTGTCATTAAACTGAACTCAGGTCATTTAAAAGAGTTCATGAACCAGAGTAAAAGTAATTGTATATGAAAATTATTGTAAAGAAAAAAATCAAGAATAAGATTTAAACAAAATACAGAGCCATCTGACATGTTTGCTAACTACAGAGATGGAAAGGAGAATACTTGCTATGAACCTACTGTTTAGATCATTTTTAAATTTATGATAAATACACAATTCAATAGCTTAATACTTGTGTCACATTAAACTGTTTGCAGAAAAGTAACAGGTGACTCACATAGACATAAGACTGCTTTGGATTTAATAAGCACATGAATCTAAAGCGCCATCACCTTCTTACCTATTGGCTTACTAGAAAATACTTGAAATACCACTCTTTTAACCTATGTACTAAGATAAGAAGAAAAAAGAACATATATAACTATTGGAAAAATAGGGGCAGAATCCTCCATATGTGTTTAATGTACTTTTATATTTGAAAGATAAAAAATATTAAAAACACTATAAATTCTCAAAACTTCAAGTTAGGCTTCAGCAGTGCATCAACCAAGAACTTCCAGATGTATAAGCTGAATTTAGAAAAGGAATAGGACCAGAGATCAACTTGCCAACATCCATTGGGTCATAGAAAAAGCAAGGGGATTAAAAAAAAATCTACTACTGTTTCATGGACTACACTAAAGCCTTTGACTCTATGGATCACAACAAACTGGAAAATTCTTAAAGATGGGAAAACCATACGAGCTTACCTGTCTTTTGAGAAACTTACACAAAGGTCAAGAAGCAAGAGTTATACCCAGACATGAAACAACAGACTGGCTCAAAATTGGGGAAGGAGTATGTCACATTGCTTATTTAAACTTCTATGCAGAGTACATCATGAGAAATGCCAGGCTGGATGAATCCCCAGGTGGAATCAAGAACTGGGTGAAATAATAACCTCAGAATTATTAAAAACAATCTGCATAGATAATACCACTCTTAAATGAAAGAAGGAGAAGAGGATTGAAAGAGCCTCTTGATGATGGTGAAAGAGGAGAGAGAAAAAAATGGCTTGAAACTCAACATTCAAAAAACTAAGATCCTGGCATCTGGTCTGATCACTTCACAGTAAATAGATGGAAAAGTGGAAACAGTGAAAGATTCTGTTTCGGGGTTTGAAAATCACTCTGGACATAAAATTAAAATACTTGCTCTTTGGAATAAAAGCTATGACAACCTGGACAGCATATTAAAATTCAGAGACATCACTTTGCTGACAACAGTTCATGTAATCAGAGCTATGGATTTCCTAGTAGTCATGTATAGATGTGAGAGTTGGACCATAAAGAAGGCTGAGCACTGAAGAACTGATGCTTTTGAATTTTGGTGCTGAAGAAGACTCTTGAGTGTCCCTGGACAGAAAGAAGATCAAACCAGTTGTGGAAAACAACTCTGAATATTCACTGGAAGGACTGATGCTGGAACTCCAATCCTTCGGCAACCTGATGCAGAGAGCCAACCTGTTGGAAAAGACACTGATGCTGGGAAAGACTGTGGGCAGCAGAAGAAGCGGTCAACAGATGATGATGATTGGATAGCATCATGGACACAATGTGCATGAGTTTGAGCAAACTGTGGGAAATAATGAAGGACAGGGAACCCTGGTATGCTGCAGTCCATGGACTTAGCTAATGAACAACAACACAGAAAACTCACAAATTGGCTAATTAAGTAAACTTTAAAATTTTATTTTCTGGGTTTTCCTTTACACAAATCCATATACATGAAATATATTCTATATAGTTATATGATAACATAAACCATGAAAAAGGTAACAAACAAAAAACAACCAAAAATTTTTCATGCAATATATTTTTACCAAATATTTTCTGTTTGCTTTTTGGTGTACTATGAAATCACAACACTCTTCCATGTACCATAGCAAATACTTATGATCAGTAAATTCATACATTTACTTTACTGTGAAACTTTAGATATTAATCAAACAGTTAGTCTCAATGTCTTTGAGGATTAAAGTTACTAACTTAAAACATAACTAACCATTTGACAAGGAGGTTATATTTTCCCACTGACAGTGAAAACAATTGCTTTTTATCAAGATAATGGACATGAATGGGCAAATTTTGTGAGATGGTGAGGGACAGAGAGGCTTGGCATGGGGTCGCAAAGAGTTGGACATGACGGGGAAACTGAACAAGATCATCAAACTATTTAAAAAAAATATTAACTGCTACCAATGAAGTCTAATGTCATCAATAACTTTCTATTTCTTAATAACCTAAAACACACATACACAAAACTCCTAAACAATGTACTTTTTAAAACTGGAATATGGGTGGCCATATGAGAAACAAATTCTGGCATAACAAGTTTCTAACATCTTCCTGAATATGACAAAGGTGTTCTTAAAAAAGAAAGTAAGACAATAAAATTCTGAGATTCCCATTGACATATTTTAATTAGAAGTAAGGTTGTTTACAGTCTTGGGTAGAAAAACAACAAAGTTTGAGCTAAAGCAAGAGATCTGAAGTTTACCAATTTTTTTGTGCTTCCTGGGGTTGTTGATTTGGCAATACTGCCTGGGATTATATTAGAAATAGTGAAAAATTCAGTATGTGACACAGATAAGAAAAAATAGAGATAACACAGTAAATTCNGCAAGAGATCTGGTAAAGTTTACCAATTTTTTTGTGCTTCCTGGAGTTGTTGATTTGGCAATACTGCCTGGGATTATATTAGAAATAGTGAAAAATTCAGTATCTGACACAGATAGGAAAAAATAGAGATAACACATAAATTCATATAACAAACATATATCAAATGCGCTTAAGAGAAACAATAAAAATATGTGAAGAGCAAAGACAGTAAAAGTAATTCCTGAAGCAGAAGACCCACTACATTAAACTAAAATCAAAGTGTTAGAAAGATTTAAAATTTCATTGAAGTGAAAGAAAAAGTGTGTCTTTATTGTAGAGTCAAACCTTAAAATGGAAAACAGTATGAAAGATATAAAGACATAGATGGGGGCTGACTTAAATCTTATTCAACTTGGTGTCTCTTTCCAGAAAAATAATATAAGATTTTAAATACAAAATTAAGTATGAGAGTATAAGAAATTGTAAGAAAAAAACCACAACAAATTACAAATTCAATTTTATTGACTAGTAACAAAAGTAAAGAGTATATTTCCATTAATTAACTTCATCATTATAAACTGTTTTACACTTACAGATAGCATTTTCATTGCCTCTGATAAGGAACTGAATCAAAGAGTTTTTGCTTTGTTTTCTTTGTTTTTTGCTTAGGTTTCTAAAAGAGACATAATGGTAATTATTTCTTTTAGTATAGGTTACTATTTAATATTTATACTTTAGATAATTTATTTCAGCTTTTCAACATGCTGTTAATAATATCCTGTATATTTTTAGCATTTGTTGGCAACTTCAGGAAAACTTCTAGTCAAATTTGTAGCTCCTCCCCTCGCATTTGAGTCTTCCATAGTGTCACTTCTAGCTCGACACTTTTCAAGCTGCTTCTTTTCTCACTCTGTAATTTGGTTGCTGGGTGCCATGGAATATACTCAGATGTGCCATGATCATTACATCTAGATTTTAATGACTGATGGCTAATTAGTAGCACAAGAAGAAGTAGGGCTATTCTTGAAAGTGATTTTGACACCAGGATAGATGAAAAAAATGACTGTGAATCACACACACACACACACAATCACTGAAACGAAAACAAGCTGAATTTTTACTTAGTTCAATTCCTCTAATACCTAAAGCCACACCAGTGTCTCTTTATATGTCACATGAAAGTCAATGGAATAAGACACAGGTCTTAACTCACTGAAGATAAAATGTCATATTTTTATATTTTTAGATCTAGGTGATATACTGTTAATCAGTTAAATTGAAACTTATTTTCCATTAGTTTAATGGTATATGTGCTTTGGATGAAGTCACATTTGAATAAGGAAAAGATATTTTAGTCATCCAGCTTGTCAAACAACTTATGGGGTTGGCCTCTGATATAAGCATTATTCAAAGGCCGAACACAATTAAATCATCTTGTTAAGTTCTGGAGGATGAAAATATGACATTTATATATATATGCAATATATATATATATTGCAATGAGCCTGGAGAAGGTTGTTATAATGGGGAGATGCTTCCAAACTTGAATATATACATGGAATGTACTTGTCTAATGTACATAGGTGAAATTAAACCTATAAGTAATTTTTTAACAGAAAGGAATGAAGGAGCATTGGGTAATTAAAACAAATAAAACTGTCAGAGATTACAGCTGCAAATGAAATTAAATACTATACATTATGATAAACAGAAGGTAGAGAAAAAAATATGAAAGAATAATGATTTGATTTTTCATTTTGGTAGCCATGTGATATGATCTAACTTTAAAACACATTTTAAATAATAACCTCCAAATAATCTTGACTCCAACAATCTTAAATGATTGAAAAGCCGTTTGATCCCCATCATCACTTAGGTCAAGTGCGATGTGGCATATCCAAATACAATGCAAGAAAGCCACTAAAAATATGAGGTAGATTTGCATAGAGTGGCAAAAGTATATCGAGCATTATTAAATAACAATAATAAATACGTAAGTTTAAAGTGTGTGCTACAAAATTATACACTTGTATATATATTTGAATCTGTATATATATACACAGATACCCATGTATATAATATTTTAAATAAGTAAAATGCTTTTTTACATATGCATTTAAATATTGATTTGAAAAAGGAGAGAAGACTTTAGAATTATATGCCAACTGTTAATAGATATTATTTCTGATNTGAATCTGTATATATATACACAGATACACATGTATATAAGATTTTAAATAAGTAAAATGCTTTTTTACATATGCATTTAAATATTGATTTGAAAAAGGAGAGAAGACTTTAGAATTATATGCCAACTGTTAATAGATATTATTTCTGATGATGATTGAGTGATAGAGAAGTTGAACAAAACTAAATTGGGAAAATGGAATATTTTTACTGCTAAGNCAGAGTCCCTTGAACTGCAAGGAGAGCCAACCAGTCCATTCTGAAGGAGATCAGCCCTTAATGTTCATTGGAAGGACTGATGCTAAAGCTGAAACTCCAGTACTTCGGCCACCTCATGTGAAGAATTGACTCATTCGAAAAGACCCTGATGCTGGCAGAGATTGAGGGCAGGAGGAGAAGGGGACGACCGAGGATGAGATGGCTGGATGGCATCACTGACTCAATGGACATAAGTCTGAGTAAACTCTGGGAGTTGGTGATGGACAGGGAGGCCTAGCGTGCTGCGATTTATGGGGTCGCAAAGAGTTGGACACAACTGAGCAACTGATCTGCACTGAACTAAACTGAATGTGTTCAGGTTTCAGGTTACATCTTAGTGATTCCATAGTGTTTGCATTCCTTTGTTTCTACCTGTTTCACTCAACATGCTTTTGTGAACTCTCTGCACTGTCATTGCATCAGCAATTTGCTTACTGTGATTGCTATGTAGTACTGCATTATACTGACATATCACAATGTATTTATTCCCCCACTGAAAAGTACATAGAATTATTTTTGGGCTTGGATATGAAAAATAAAACTGCCATAAACATTCTTACACAAAATGTTTTATGTACTTAAGCACGCCTTTAAGATATATTTTAAGAGTATAAATATAGAGTTAGAATAAATATATGTAAAAATAAATGAGAACTTGAGAAGCAGTTTTTTTCCAAGTAGTTTTATCATTTGTACTCTAACCAGAAATTTAAAAAATATTGTTGCTAAATATTTCATTGAGTAGTTGGCACTTTCAGTATGGTTTATTTTCAAATAAAAATACTTTTATAGAATGCTACCTATTCCTGGAGCACAAAGCTGAACTCCATATTTTCTTCGTCCTGACATTCCTCCAGTTCTGTATATTTCAACCCAGACTTATTTCCCAGACTGGTGAGTTAAGGGTCAGAAATAAAAAAAAATGCAATACTTAGTTTTATCAATATAAATAGTAAAAGAAATATTCTACTTTTGATTGAAAATATAAAAATCTTATCCTGTGTTGTGTATTCTAAATCTAAACAGATGCTATTCTTTTATCATATCACTTTTAAACACATAGAAGCTTTATAATATAGTTGTCAAACTTGGCTGGGATTAGTTTAATTCACCAACCTCACAATATAAACATTGGATACAAAATTTTAAAACAAGAACTAAATNACTTATTATATAGAAGCTTTATAATATAGTTGTCAAACTTGGCTGGGATTAGTTTAATTCACCAACCTCACAATATAAACATTGGATACAAAATTTTAAAACAAGAACTAAATCAACCAAAGCCTTCTGAAAGGGTGACTCTTTTATCAAACACTGAAGATATATACACTTTGAAAATATCAATATGTACCTTTCCAAAGAACTCAAAAAAAAAAAAAATCCTAGATAGTCTGTAATAATATCTATCATAGACAATAAACAATCTACCAAAACCCATGCTCACTGTTTCATTGTAAAGAGCTGTCAGTGGAGGAAAGCTGTGCATTCAGGGAGTGAAATCACATAATTTTCTACCAGGTGGTATTAAACACTATTTTTTTTTTTATCCCTGGTGTTGATGCAAAGCTTAAAAGTCAGCCCTAAACTAATATGTAACGAATAACTAGGAATCCATGGATAAATAAAATTCTTTTAACGTCAATTATTAAAGTAACTTACATTAATTAATGTCTTGGATGCATTGTCCAGGCACTCCAGTCATGTCTGACTCTTTGCCTCCATATGGATTATAGACCACCAGGCTCCTCTGTCCTTGGGATCCTCCTGGCAAGAATACAGGAATGGGTTGCCATGCCCTCCTCCAGGAGTTCTTCCTGACCCAGCGATAGAAACTGAGTCTCCTGTATCTCCTTAATTTCAGGCAAATTCTTTAGCTACTGAGCCACCTGGGAAGACCAATTAATGCCGTACTTACTAATATAACTTGGTCTGTGTTGAGAGGATATCTTCCATTAATAGATCGCCAAATATATAATAGCTCAAGCATACCTGAATTTTTATGCTTGACTATTTATGTAAAGAATATTACCATAGCTGATAGAGGGTTGGCTTGCTTCTACAAAATGCTAAAGGACATTCATGACTCTGGTGTCCCCATGACCATTTTTTTCCCTGCATGTCATCAATGGAAGAGGAAAATGGAGTGTGGCTACCTGCTTCATAACATCCTGGACTGGAAATACCATATGTAAACACTACTTTATTATCAAGAACACAATCACATGGTCGCATCCTACTCTACAGTCAGAGAAGTACATATCTGGGTGCCCAGTAATAAGAAGTAAATATTTTATGATCGGCTTGGAGTCATTGAAAAACTATGTCTAATTCATCATCAACTTACATTGGCTTATACTCTATTGCTGAGTCATGATATAGAAGGATTCCAGTGATTTTATTTTTATAAGTATCAGTTTTAAAACAAATCTGCTTTTATCTCCAGACTTTAACCAAAATAACTCAGTTGGGAGAGCTTTAAAGAGGGTTTAGGCAACCTTTTTCCATTTCTTTGTGTTTCCCAGGTGACACTGGTTGTAAAAAACCTGTTTGCCAATGCAGGAGATATAAGAGACATGGGTTTATTCCTTAGGTCAGAGGGATTTCCTGGAGAAAGGCATGGCAACCCACTCCAGTATTCTTGCCTTGTGAATCCCATGGACAAAGGAGTCAGTGGACTACAGTCCATGGGGTTGCAAAGAGTCAGACACAATTGAAGCAACAGTACAACACAAGACTTTAAGACCTATTCAATATAATTGAAATAAGAAGTGCACCACCCCTTTTATTGCAGTCAAGCACTAGCAATTAAGCATTTCTCAAAATCCCCTGTGTACTGTGTGTATCAGACACTACTATATGAATAATTTTATTGACTGATATGTGGTCCAATGAACTTCTTGACCATCTGTGGAAACAGTTCAGTTCAGTCACTTAGTCATGTCTGACTCTGTGACCCCATGGACTGCAGTACGCCACGCCTCCCTGTCCATCACCAACTCCTGGAGCCTACTCAAACTCTTATCCATTACGCTGGTGATGCCATTCAACCATCTCATCCTCTATTGTCCCCTTCTCTTCCTGCCTTCAATCGTCCCCAGCATAGTGGTCTTCTGCAATGAGTCAGTACTTCACATCAGATAGCCAAAGTATTAGAGTTTTAGCTTAAACATCAGTGCTTCTAGTGAATATTCAGGACTGATTTCTTTTAGGATGGACTGGTTGTATCTCCTTGGAGTCCAAGGGACTCTAGAGTCTTCTCCTATACCACAGTTCAAAAGCATCAATTCTTCTTCAGTGCTTAGCTTTCTTTATAGTCCAACTCTCACATCCATACATGACTTTTGGGAAAACCATAGCTTTGACTAGAGGAACCTTTGTTGGCAAAGTAATGTTTCTGCTTTTTAATGTTCTGTCTAGGTTGGTCATAACTTTCTTTCCAAGGAGTAAGTATCCTTTAATTTCATGGCTGCAGTCACCATCTGCAGTGATTTTGGAGCCCCCAAAAATAAAGTCTGACATTGTTTCCACAGTTTCCCCATCTATGGACCATGAAGTGATAGGACCAGATGCCATGATGTTAGTTTTCTGGATGTTGAGTTTCAAGCCAACTTTTTCACTCTCTTCTTTCACTTTCATCAAGAGGCTCTTTGGTTCTTTTTTGCTTTCTGCCATAAGGGCAGTGTCATCTGCATATCTGAGGTTATTGATAATTCTCCCGGCAATCTTGACTGCAGCTTGTGCTTCACCCAGCCCAGCGTTTCTCATGATGTACTCTGCATATAAGTTAAATAAGCAGGGTAACAATTACCACCGTGACATACTCCTTTCCCAATTTGGAACCAGTCTGTTGTTCCATGTCCAATTCTAACTATTGTTTCCTGACCTGCATACAGGTTTCTCAAGAGGCAGGTCNCTTCTTTCACTTTCATCAAGAGGCTCTTTAGTTCTTTTTTGCTTTCTGCCATAAGGGCAGTGTCATCTGCATATCTGAGGTTATTGATAATTCTCCCGGCAATCTTGATTGCAGCTTGTGCTTCACCCAGCCCAGCGTTTCTCATGATGTACTCTGCATATAAGTTAAATAAGCAGGGTAACAATATACCACCGTGACATACTCCTTTCCCAATTTGGAACCAGTCTGTTGTTCCATGTCCAATTCTAACTATTGCTTCCTGACCTGCATACAGGTTTCTCAAGAGGCAGGTCAGGTGGTTTGGTATTCCCATCTCTTGAAGAATTTTCCACTGTTTGTTGTGGTCCACACAGTTAAAGGCTTTGGCATAGTCAATTAAGCAGAAGTAGATACTTTTCTGGAACTCTCTTGCTTTTTCAATGATCCAGTGGATGCTGGCAATTTGATCTTGTTACTCTGCCTTTTCTAAAACCAGCTTGAACCTCTGGGAGTTCATGGTTCATGTACTGTTGAAGCCTGGCTTGGCTAATTTTGAGCATGACTTTACTAGCATGTGAGAAGAGTGGAAGCAGGCACAGGGACTAATGAATGACATTAATGTGACTTGGGAAGTGTCCACTTTTAATTAAACAATAATTGCTTACATACCATAATATATTCTACATCTCATATGTTCATATGGTGGGCATCAAGTGTTACACCCATGCTGAGTCTTATGATACTATTTTGGAAGTTTATACAGCCACATTTGTGATGGTCAGAAATCCAGTAAATGGTTGTATAAAACCAGGTAGAAAGCCAGAATATTTGAGTCTTATTTCCACCTCAACCATATGAAGACTAATTTTTTGGAATATTGACTTTGTAATATTATGCCAAAAATTTGAATGAATACTTGAAGCTTCATAAGATTTTCTGCTAACNCTACATCTCATATGTTCATATGGTGGGCATCAAGTGTTACACCCATGTTGAGTCTTATGATACTATTTTGGAAGTTTATACAGCCACATTTGTGATGGTCAGAAATCCAGTAAACGGTTGTATAAAACCAGGTAGAAAGCCAGAATATTTGAGTCTTATTTCCACCTCAACCATATGAAGACTGATTTTTTGGAATATTGACTTTGTAATATTATGCCAAAAATTTGAATGAATACTTGAAGCTTCATAAGATTTTCTGCTAACCTAAATAATACAAGTCATGTTTTATTGAATATTTAGATTTTTTGGCAATTTCCTCTATTTCAGTATAATTCAATGTTATGTTTTAAATGAAATTAAGATAAGCTTTCATTCACCCAAGAAATACTTGCTGTCAGTCACCTTCCAGTCATGGTTTTAGGCATGAGGAAAACAGGAGTGAAACAACAACCAAAGTTATAGCACTCAGAATTAAAAACATGAATCTTATAATAAAAGGTATTATAAATATAAGATACTGGATAAGTTATATTACATAATCGTGTTGCCAAATTTATCCACTTTAAAAATGAGAGGTACCACTAACCATTCTAGTGGTGGTGGTGGTTTGGTCGCTAAGTCATGTCTTACTCTTCTGACCTCATGGACTCTAGCCTGCCAGGCTCCTCTGTTTGTGGGATTCTTCAGGCAAGAATACTGGAGTGGCCTGCCATTTCTTTCTCCAGATAGATACTAGTGCTTTTAGGCAAAACAGTAAAGTGAACTAGTGCAACACTGTTCCTGAAATATCCAGCATATATGAAGAATAGTAATTTTATTTACTAGAGAAACATTTATTGAGCACATACCCTGTGCTAAGCAACACATATCTGTCACAATAATTACTTCTCATCACAACCCTGTTATAGTAGTATCTTCATTCCTATTTTAAAAATGGTTTAGTCACTAAAGTCACATCCCAGTTCTTATAACTCCATGGGCTGTAGCCTACCAGGCTCCTCTGTTCATGGGATTTCCTAAAGTAAGAAAACTGGTGTGGGTTGTCAATTTCTTCTCCAGGGGATCTTCCCAACCTGGAGATTGAATCCATGTCTCATGAATTTCAGGCAGATTCTTTTACTTCTGAGCTACCAGGGAAGCCTGATTTCAGACATATGGAGACTATAATTCTTATGCATTTCAAGATAGCTATCAAATGCAGAAATTAGATTTAAATGTAGTTTTTCTTTTTTTATGTGCAGACACTATATTCTTCTCATTTTACCATATTGTCTTCTTTCCTTTGTTGAGTGCAGAGAGCATTTAGTTGAGAAATGCAGATTTTATTTGACATTAAGACAGCATATTTGAATATGTGATTTTATTATAGTATCTATTAAAATAATATGGAAAGTATCTATCTTGTTAGGTTATTCAGGGTAAAAGTTTTTACATACAGGCTTTTTAAAATTTTTCAGTACTTTGAATATATCATTCCATTGCTGTATACCTACTTTTATTTTTCTGATGATACTTCAGCTGCTGATCTTTTAGAACTCCTTGTAAGTGAAGAGATGTTTTTCTTTAGTTGCCTTCAAAATTTTCACTTTACAGTTACTTTCAATATTTTGGCTATGATGTATCTAGGATTAGAACTCACAGTGGAACACAGAGATAAATTCTATATTTATCCAATTTGTTAATTCTAACTTGATCCTTGGATTAGGCCATAATTTATTCAAACTAGTGTATGCATAAGGCCAAACTGGGAGGTGAGGAAGCAGGTGGGGAAGAGCTCAAATGTCAGACTCTCTCTGTTCTTAATAAGATTTTATTGAACCAATGATCCTCCATTTTCTGTATGCACTAAGGAAAATACTTTTAAAAAATAAATTATATTTTCATAATTTCCAGTTAAATGATTGTATGTTTGGGAAAAAGGCCTATCAAGTTGTTTACTCTTTCATTTCAGAATTCCTGTCCCCTCTTGACTATATAAGGGAAATTAACATTGAAGCACAATTACTGGACCTTAGCAGAAGCAATATAGACTTACCTCAGAAATTTTAGGTAGCATATTTTTTTTTCTTTTTTCTTTTTATTTTTTATTTTAATTTAATACTTTATTCTTAAATAAATTCTTTAATACTTTTTATTTTTTTAATTTAATACTTTATTCTATTTTACAATACTGTATTGGTTTTGCCATACATTGACATGAATCAGCCACAGGTGTGCACGATCTCGCAATGCTGAAGCCCCCTCCCACCTCCCACCCCGGGCTGGTGTACGGGATGATCCAGGGAGATGGTGTGGGGTAGGTAGCATATTTAAATCCTGATATAATTTTGTTTGTTATTATTAAGGGAAATGAATAAATTAATTGAATTTTCATAACATTTATACCTGAAGGACAGAGACAATGCCCAATTTGTTTTTAATTTTAGTAATTAGCATTTAATAATGTTTGATATTTTAAACACATATGTTACATTACTGTATGAATATGGTGACTGTATAATAATTTTCCAATGTTTATTTCAATAGACTAAAATTGCATGAGAATAATAAATATGTATGTTTCACACACTTGTTAGAGTCTAAGGTCATAACTTAGTTCTTAGCATACGTAGTCATCCTTCATTACCCCAGTGGGATTGGTTCCAGGATCTATGAGAACATCAC
>SJYW01030591.1:427322-445944 GCA_006410735.1 Raphicerus campestris | reverse complement strand
TTTACAATACTGTATTGGTTTTGCCATACATTGACATGAATCAGCCACAGGTGTACACGATCTCGCAATGCTGAAGCCCCCTCCCACCTCCCACCCCGGGCTGGTGTACGGGATGATCCAGGGAGATGGTGTGGGGTAGGTAGCATATTTAAATCCTGATATAATTTTGTTTGTTATTATTAAGGGAAATGAATAAATTAATTGAATTTTCATAACATTTATACCTGAAGGACAGAGACAATGCCCAATTTGTTTTTAATTTTAGTAATTAGCATTTAATAATGTTTGATATTTTAAACACATATGTTACATTACTGTATGAATATGGTGACTGTATAATAATTTTCCAATGTTTATTTCAATAGACTAAAATTGCATGAGAATAATAAATATGTATGTTTCACACACTTGTTAGAGTCTAAGGTCATAACTTAGTTCTTAGCATACGTAGTCATCCTTCATTACCCCAGTGGGATTGGTTCCAGGATCTATGAGAACATCACAATCCATGGATATTTGAGTTGTTTGTAGTCAATGGTGTATTACAATCATCCATTAATGATTCTCACTCATTAATTCAAGCAACTTTGGATTATGGTTGGTTAAATAAGCAATATAAAAGCTGTAGATATGGAGGACCGATTGCAGTAGAAACACATGACCTCTCTGTTACGTTTTTGAGTGATGAATGATGGAGGCCCAACGTGTAGTGTGACTTAGCAAGCCTCCCAGCCAGGACAGTCTTTTGAATTAAATTTTGTTTGTTCAGCATAATGGTTGATCTAAAGTTAGGCATTAATTTTTGAAAAGCAATGCAAAAAATTACTGTTAATAATGTCTGGAAACCATTTCTTGTTTAGGTGGATACTGCCAGACACACTCACAGAATGAATAGGTACAACTTGTAGTTCTCTGACCCAGATGGAAGAAAAAGAGAAAGAGAAACAGTGCTGCTCTGATTCCTGAACCAGGGGTAGGTAAAGTGCCAGTTCTTGCTGGAAGCTGTGGAGACAATTTGTAAAAAGACATCTAAGAAAATACCATAACTATAAAAAAAATTCTACTTTGTATAGCAAGAAAGCAAAATGAGATTTTCTTTCTTTACTTCCAGCTGAGCCACCAGTAAGACTAACAATAAAATAATAGATACCAAGGATGCCCCAAATCAAAGTGCTAGACGACCCACAGAGGACTCTAAGAGGAAATGACTTGAACCTGATTTTGCAACACTTAATTAGCAGCCAGCTTAAGAGTAATGTAGTAGATTGCAGTTTTTTCTTTGTTTTTCCTAGTCATAAAGAAGATAAGAAAAACCACAATTGCCCTGGAGCTAAGTAAAGCCATGTGATTAATTCTATCCAATTTACTGTGGGATAAATTGGCAGGAAGCAATTGTGGGCTGAAGCATGGGGAAGCAGTGATGAGACCTCCATGTATTTTTCCTAGCACATGAGGTTGCTGCAAGTACCAGATGGCCTACCTAACCACGGAGGAGTCTGTTACACTGGTTCCTGAGTATCTCTACAGAGCAGACCACTTCCATGTCAACCTAAAACAAACTAACAGTGTACATTAAAAAGAAATCACTATTGCACTATATTTCAAGATGTTGCTACAGCATAAACATGTTCATCCTGATCAATGCTGACATAAATGATGAGATTGAAATGGCTGAGAAAATAAATCCCTTTAAGGAACTCTTTTGAGTTACTCATCAAGAGACAGCATAATAACCACCTTGTTTCATTGGAGGAAGAAAGGCTTTAAGAGTACCAAAAGGAACACCTAGCCTCTGTCACCAATATTCTCTTAGCATACAGAGATACTCAATAAGAAGCTAGAAATCGTTTGATGTGATCCATAGCATTAACAAAACAGGGCTGCAACTGACTTCCAAAATTACCAAGGAACTATATTTATAGACATGCTCTCAAATGCAACAAATATAAACAAAATCTCTAAAATTAACCATTTCAGAACTCTGGAAACTAATCAATACCACAGAATTAACTAAAAGTCATCTATCCAAGAGAAAATGCTTAATCTTGGTGAGTCAGTGGTGTCTGTGACATTATAACTTTGGGCTATTTCCACCCAACCCCTCTCTCACTCAATGGTTTGGTAGTAGACAAAAGTCATAAGTCTTTTAGGCTTAAGATAAGATGACTGTCCTCTTCTGAATTTCCATAAAAAGTCCATTCCCAGAGCACAGTCAATATTTTGTCCAAACTTTCAGATTCTTAGAAAATCTATATTTTCTGAGTGTGACATCCATTTCATTTCGCACAAACTTCAGATCAGCAAGGTAGTGTGAGTCAACTTCCAGGCCATGACTTAAGCAAAATAAAATTGCCAGAAACTTCTCAGTTGCCTACAGTTGTGATAGTTTGGTCAGGGATTTCAAAAGAAATAGCGAATTAGGGGGGAACTTGGAAAGGTCCAATATATAATGAGTATCTAAAAGTTTTATATATCTGCAAAACTGTGTATATGCCCAAGAAAAAAAATGAAAAAGAAGATGGCTGATCTTGAAACAATGCACTAGCAGGCAGTGAAAATTAAGGTTGTTCTGTAAACTGAAAGTAGTCTCATATAATTCCCTTTGTAAGGGAATAAAAAAAATAGGCAAGACAGTTAAAGAAATCTTCTGACTAATCATTAGCTGGACACTAAATTATACTGACTGAGTGGTGTGTCACATGAAACCAGGCTTACAAATAAAGATAAGAACTTAACAGCAACAACAACAACAATAGCAAAAACAATGACTAGCTAATTAAATACAGCAAACAAACAAAACTCAGTGTCCACACACTGCAGGAAATGCATATAATAGTACCTATATAATCAGTTCAGGAGAACCGATAAACAAATAAGCAGAAACAATGAAGAGAAAAAAGATTAAAAAAACAGTGACAAGTAACCAAGAGATTGGGTTGAGACTTGAGGAATCTGGTACCAAAGGTATTATGTTAGTTAAAATATCAAGTATTCAACAAAAAGATTATGAAATATTAAAAGAAGTTGGAACATATGCCATTTATACCTAGGGTGGAAAATATAAAATTTTCCTTGAGGAGGCTCATATTTTTAACTTAGTAGATAAAACTTCAAGTAAGTTTATAAACATTTCCAAAGAACTAAAGAAAATCATGTCTACCAAATATATGCTAACATTGTCTCACAAGACAGGCAATGCCATTTAAGTGAGAGAAATTATAAAAACTAACCATACTCTATAGTGTAAAATGTAATAACCAAGTAATATATTCACTAGAGTGGTTTAGCAATATGCAGATGTCTTAAAATTATACAGTCAGAAGCAAAAGAAAATTAACAAAGAAAAATGAACAGGAGATCATAGGCCTGTGGGACACCACATAGCAAAGTGGCATATGCATGGGAAGAGTCCTATAGAAAAGTAAAAAAGAAGCAGAAAAATTACTGGGAGACATGATAGTCAAAACTCCCCAGTCTGATGGAAAATATCAGTCAATACACTAAAGAAACTCAACAGACATCAAAAGGAGTAATTTACTTACACACATCTGGACACATCATAGTCAAATGTGAAAGAGAAAGATGTGAAAGAAGACAATAAAATATACAATGTATAACTCATCCTCATTAGAAATATGAAAATTGGAGGTGAGAAGACAGAATCATCTTTATAGCACTGAAAGGAAAAGACCACAAACCAAGAATTCTATATGCAGCTAAACTCTCCTTCAGAAATGGATAAGTTAAGATACTCATAAACAAAACTGAGAGAATTTGTTACTAGTAGAACTGCCCTAAAAAAAGAAATAATAAATGACAGGCTACCGACAGTAACTTGAATCCGCACATATGAAAATAATTTGACAAAGTTCAATATCTTTCATGATAAAAATACTTACCAGACTAATACTATAAGGAGATTTTCTCAATTGGATAATAAGCATCTATTTATACAAACAAACAACTTTTAAACTTTTTTATAACTTAACATTACACTTAATGAAAAAAGACTGAATAGGTGTCCCTTACAGTCAGGAACAGAACAAGAATACCCATTTTTGTCCTTATTATTCAATATTCTTTTGGAGTTTCTAGCCAGGCAATTAGACAATATAAATGAGTCATTTACAGAAAAGAAAGAATTATANCATCTATTTAAACAAACAAACAACTTTTAAACTTTTTTATAACTTAACATTACACTTAATGAAAAAAGACTGAATAGGTGTCCCCTACAGTCAGGAACAGAACAAGAATACCCATTTTTGTCCTTACTATTCAATACTCTTTTGGAGTTTCTAGCCAAGGCAATTAGACAATATAAATGAGTCATTTACAGAAAAGAAAGAATTATAATAATCTCTACCTGAAGATGAAATGACTATGTATGTACAAAATTATGAGAATTGTACTAAAAAATTTGTGTGTAATAACATCATAGGATGCAAGATAAACATACAAAATACTCATAGTTCTATGCACTTTAATAAAAAATTCAAAAATGAATTAGAATAATCCCATTTGTACAGCAGCAAAAGCAATAAAACACCCAGGAATAAATTTAACAAAAAGTGTGAAACTTTTACATTGAAAGTGACAAACATAGAAATGAATTAAGATCTACATGAATGAAGAGACATTTTGTGTTCATGGATTTGAAGACAGAATTTTAAATGACAATAACTGTCAACTTATCTTCAAGTCAAACACAATTCCAATCAAAACAGTAGTATTTTCTATTTGTTGGTTTATTTCAGAATTTGGCAAGCTATTTCTAAACTTCACATGAAATGTAAGGAACCCTAAATAGCTGAAACAATCTTGAAAAAGAAAAACAAAGTTGCAGGGCTCCTGCTTTCAAAACTGACTACAGACCCACAGTAATGAAGATAGGTTTTTATTGGCATAAGGACAGAACCCTTATACTTAAGAAAAATTGATTTGCCACAAGTGTCCCAGGACAATTTAAAGAAGGAAAGAATAGTCTTTTCAAATATATTCAAGGTCTTATTAAGGAGCAGTTCTCACTATTTAATCAAAGTAAACCACACCTATACAGCAGAATTTATTGCCAGTGCCTCGGGAAACACACTTCATCAGTCTTCCCATTACACCTGGCCAGAGATAGGGTAGGAGCAGCAGGAAGAGAATTATGTTTCAAGAGATTGTCCATGCCTGCTACTACTAAAACAATTTGGTATCCTGGAACCTTTGAAGTCAGTTTAACCCGGTATGAAGGATCACTTTCTCTTGAAATGCTGAACAATTCACATTAGATTAATTATAGTAGTAAAGCCTCCTATTTCTACCCTAAAAAAAGTGTGTGTTTAAAGACAGTACTTAAAATCTCTGAGAAATAGCTTGGCAGGGTGTGAAAAATACAAACTGCTTTCTAAGAAGGGTCACATATTAGAAAAATTTTATCACTGTTACTCTGGCAATGCTGCTGTGATAAAAGGATTTATCTTGTCTGTCTTTAAATACTAGAATATATAAAAAGAGAGGGAGTATGTATCACTAAAATCTATGGTTCACAGAATATTTCTCAGCTGTCTATCAAAAACATCTCTCAGGGGTGTGAGAAAAGATGGCGGAGGAATAGGATGGGGAGACCACTTTCTCTCTCACTACTTCATCAAAAGAACATTTCAACGCTGAGTAAATTCCACAAAACAACTTCTAAATGCTGGCAGAGGACACTAGGCATCCAGAAAAGCAGATCATTGGCTTCAAAAACAGGTAGGAATAAATTTAAAGATGAAAAAAGAGACAAAGGAGGTAGGGAGGGAGCCCCATCCTGGGAAGGGAATCCCGTCCCAGGAAGAGACTCTTAAAAAGAGAGGTTTCCAAACACCAGGAAACATTCTCACAACCGAGTCTGTGGCGAGCCTGGGAAGCACAGAGGGCAACATAACAAGGAAAAATAAATAAATAAAACCAACAGATTACGAGCCCAGCAGTAAATCCCTCAGTGGATAAGCAGCGCAAACGCCTGCATCCGACACTAGCAAGTGGGGGTTGGGCGGGGAGGAGCGGAAGGCAATAGCGGCAGTGCTTTCTAATAAGCGGGCCATGGGAGACGCAGGATGAGGGCTTTTCTCAAGAATCGGGTGGTAACGCGGCTAGAATCGGGTCCGCACGTGGCCAGAACGAACTAACTTGGACTAGCAAACCAGACTGTGGGATAACTACCATGGGCAATGCTTGAACATAAGACACTGACAGGCCAGCGCACAGAACAAAGGATGGATCAGAAATAGCCGGCTGCAGACCATCCCCCTCCGGTGACAGGCAGCCAGAGCCTTAAGTGCTGGAAGGGGGCAATCGCAGGTCAAGAGAGACATTACCTACCAAGACTTCTGGGGGCCTTTGAACAGTCATCATCTGCCTGAGAAGGAGCCCCAGTGGTGCACCCAGAAAATTGAGCAGCCCAGNGGTCAAGAGAGACATTACCTACCAAGACTTCTGGGGGCCTTTGAACAGTCATCATCTGCCTGAGAAGGAGCCCCAGTGGTGCACCCAGAAAATTGAGCAGCCCAGAAAGGCCAGAAATCACAGCAATTGCACTTGCCAAACTGCCTAGCTACTCGGACCTGGGAAGGGCACAAAGCGCAGGCCCAACCAAATCTGTGCCTCAGAGGGCTTCCTGAGAGCCAAGCCAGAGTGGCTTAGACTGGGGAGGTGCATGAAGCCTAGGGCAGGCCCCAGACAGTTATCCTGCGGAGCGCGTAGTGTGCGCCATCAGCAGGGGCAAGCCCATCATAGAGTCCATCACCCCCCTCCCTGTGTCAAGACGGAAATCAGACATGGAAGAGACCAGCAAAGAGAGGAAGTCAAACAGAGGGAACTGCCTTGGTAGCGACCCCATACAGCCCACAACGCCAGAGAAAGGGCCAGATATACCTTTAATACTTTTATGATCAATTTTTTTTGGGGGGGGGTTGATATGGAAGCGTGATTTTTTTCTTTTTTTTTTAAAGAATTTTTTAAAATTTTTTTTGAAAAAAATTTTTTTCTTCCTTTTTGTCTTTTTTTAAACTTTCTTAAAATTTTCAGTCCTCTATATCTCTATTTATTATTTTTATAACCTATTATTACTTTTCAAAAAAAAACAAACCCTATTTTTAAAGCAANAGAAAGATAGTAACGATGACCCTATATGTGAGACAACAAAAGAGACACAGAGGTATAGAACGGACTTTTGGCCTCTGAGGGAGAGGGAGAGGGTGGGATAATTTGGGAGAATGGTACTGAAACATGTATACTATCATATAAGAAACAAAGTGCCAGTCTGTTCAATACAGGATACAGGATGCTTGGGGCTGGTGTATGGGATGATCCGGGGAGATGGTGTGGGGTGGGAGGTAGGAGGGGGCTTCCGCATTGGGAGATCATGTACACCTGTGGCTGATTCACATCAATGTATGGCAAAACCAATACAGTATTGTAGAGTAGAATAAAGTATTAAAAAATATCTCTCACAAGAGGTATTCTTTATAACTATTTAGAATGCAAATTGCTTCCTTCACATTTTACTCACTAATAAGGAAGCCAAAGCATGTAAAAATAGGGGATCATTATTTTGATATTATATCTCATTCCTATTCATATTGTCACCTATTTTCTCCTAGATAAAAACAGCCTTTTTTCTTTAAAACAATCTTGAAAAACAGTCATGTCCCTTTTCAGTGTAGTCTTTTTAGCTTTATACTTTAATTGATGTGCTTCTATAGAACTTAAAATTTTGTTAACTAAAAGAATCAAATTTCTAATTTATTCTCTACATTTTTTTCCTCTTTCCATCTACTCTTGACACAGCTGCATTTAAGGGCTCTGTCTCTACTACTGCTCTTGTGATAATCTCCATGTGCCAAATCAATTGATTAAGTCTCAGTTCTCATTTCAGTTGATTTAAGCAGAATGTGATAGTCAATATGACATCCTGTCTTTAGCTGTATGTGATACTCTCTTGGTTTTATTCATGCAGTCTTGTCTCTTTGGCCCACTTATTCCATAAGGTGACCTGTAAATGCCAGCATAGTTGGTCTTTTGGTGTCTAAATATATTCTCTAGGCTGCTGCTGCTGCTGCTAAGTTGCTTCAGCCGTGTCCAACTCTGTGCAACTCCGTAGATGACAGCCCACCAGGCTCCCCCGTCCCTGGTATTTCCCAGGCAAGAGTCCTGGAGTGGGTTGTCATTGCCTGCTCCATTCTCTAGGCAGGCTTATCTAAACTAAAATAATAGCTGATTACTCTGAAGTTCGTCATTAATCCTGATCCATTTCCACAACTCCATATTTCTATATTCACTATCTCCACTTGAATGCCTTGAAAACATCCTTAAGATAATATATCACAAATCAAACTCTTAAGCATCCATACCCAACTCTGATGCATCTCAGATTTTCCACATTTCAATAAATGACATATTTCTAATTATTCTTTCAAAATTCCTAGATCTATTTCTAAACTCTTTTTACCATCACAACCCATATCTATTCTACCAACAAATCATTTTCTGGATATTTTCAAAACATATCCAGAATCCAACCACTTCTCAACACCACACATGCTAATCAAAACTACTATAATGTTTCATGGAGAAGGAAATGGCAATCCACTCCAGTATTCTTGCCTGGAGAATCCCATGGACAGAGAAGCCTAGTAGGTTAGAGTCCACAGGGTCGCAAAGAGTTGGACACGACTGAGCAACTTCACCTCACCTTTGTGTTTAATGCAATAGCTCTCTAATATTCACCTATTTTCTACCCTGATACCCTTAGAGTCTTCTTTGCATACAATAGTCAAACTGACATTCCAAAAATCATACCATGTCAATCTTATATTCCACATTTCCAGAGGTTTTCCAAATCATTTACAAAAAGCTCAGAGGTAATTACATAGCCTCCAGGGTCCTATGTAACATACCTGCCAACCACCTTTTTAATCTCATCTCTTAGTGTCCTCTCCCTCACACAGAATAAAGTTCATCTCCACTGGATTTATCACTAAGCCTCAAAGGTACCAGGACACTCTAACTTCAAGACTCCTTCCCAATTCCTAGAATATTACCTTCCCCAACAACCCATATGATTCACACTATTTCTGATAAACATATCAAAAATGATCCTCCTTTTTCCAGTGGTCAATATATGGCCTATGAAATATATACATCAAAAAGAGCTCATAGTACTTATTGAATAATTAAACTATGTTCTCCCCTCAAGACCAATGGAATTAGGTCTCTAGGACTGTGATCCTAGAAACAGCTTAAAATATTCTCTAGATTTTGATATAGCAAATCCTCTTGATTTTGATACATCACCAAATTTGAGTACCATTGACAGTTGGAACCAGAGTTAATGCAACACATTCAACAAATAAGCTTATTTCACATGGAAGACAAGTGTCAAAGGTTATAGATCCATCCATGTATCCATTCTTTAACCTCAGACTTGAGCATTTTAACAGAAAAGAAGATGAGGACTATAGAAAAAAAGGTAAATAATTTATGAAGTTGATTAACTGAACTACAGTTCTTGGGCCTAAAAAAATGATTTAATGTATATCTTTCAGATAATTAGTGACACTGAACTTTCTTTTTTTTCTTTCTGATGTGCCAGTTGGACATCTGGCATGCCTATTTAGGTCTCATGCTCACTTTTGATTAGGTTGCTTTTGTTTACTTTTACATTGAATTGTATGAGCCTCCTGATGAAAGTGAATGAGAAGAGTAAAAAAGTTCGCTTTAAACTCAACATTCAGAAAACTAAGATCATGGCATCCAGTCCCATCACTTCATGGCAAATAGAAGGGGAAACAATGAAAACAGTGACAGATTTTATTTGGGGGGGCTCCAAAACCACTGCTGATGATAACTGCAGCCATGAAATTAAAAGATACTTGATCCTTGGAAGAAAAGTTATTACCAACCTAGACAGCGTATTAAAAAGCAGAGACATTACTTTACCAACAAGTCCATTGGTTTTTCCAGTAGTGATGTACGGATGTGAGAGTTGGACCATAAAGAAAGCTGAACACCAAAGATGTGATGCTTTTGAACTGTGGTGTTGGAGAAGACTGTTGAGAGTCCCTTGGACTGTAAAGAGATCCAACCAGTCCAACCTAATGGAGATCAGCCCTGAATATTCACTAGAAGGACTGATGCTGAAGGTGAAACTTCACTGAGCCACCTGGGAAGCCCTGTCAAATCCTAATTTCATTTCCAAAACCATAGAACATGGAATGGAAACAATCATATATATGGCATAATTAGGAGAGAAAAAACACTAAACTTCGATTTAGACATATAAGTTGAGAATAACAATGTACACATAAGCCAAGGTAACACCCAAAATCAGCAAAGCTAGGTTATAGCTCATAATACTTTGGCCACTTGATGTGAAAAACTGACTCACTGGAAAAGACCCTGAGGCTGGGAAAGATTGAAGGTAGGAGGCGAAGGGGACAACAGAGGTTGAGATGGTTGGATAGCATCACCGATGCAGTGGACATGATTTTGAGTAGGCTCTGGGAGTTGGTGATGGACAGGGAAGCCTGGCGTGCCACAGTTCATGGGGTAGCAAAGAGTTAGACGCGACTGAGTGACTGAACTGAACTGAACTGATGAATTCTTTGTGTGTTTTGGAAAGCTCCTTTGTCAGTTGCATCAATGAAAGTATCCTCTCCTATTGGGGAAAAAAAAACACAACCATATATATATATATATATACACACACACACATATATATATGTATATATATATATATACACACACACACACACACATATATATATATATATATATATATATTGCTTTCAATTTCCAGTGTCCCATGAGATAATTCTGCTTGCATGCTTAGTCATGAAGTCATGTCCAACTCTTTGCAACCTCATGGACTATAACCCACCAGGCTCCTCTGTCCATGGAATTTTCCAGGCAAGAATACTGGAGTGGGTTGCCATTTCCTCCTTCAGGGGATTTTGAAACTGCATACCCTGTTTAGTGGGTAGATTCTTTACCACTAAGCCACCTGGGAAGTACTGTCAAATCCTGACTTCATTCAGAAAACCATATAACATGGAATGGAAATAATCATGTATATGACACAACTAGGAGAGAGAAAACACTAAGCTTCAATTTAGATATATAAATTGAGAATAACAATGTACACATAAGCCAAGGGAACTCCCCAAATCAGCAAAGCTAGGTTACAGCTTGTAACAAACAAGTCTGAGCGACTCTACAGAGATGAAGATGGGCAGTATAATCTGAGAAGTAGCAAAACACACATATAACCACTCTTAGAAAGATTCTCAAGCTGTGAGTCAACTACCAAGAGCTTTCTGAGATATGACAGATCACAGAAATGTCTACAAAACAAATGAAAGGACCAAAAAATGAGTGGGACCAGATGAGGTAATCTGGGAAGATGCTGTTTCATGCAGAGAGGAAAATATTTTGGTAAAGGATACATTGGTAATATTTGGTAAAGGTAAAGGATACACTGGTCTTGGAGGACCAGTGATAAAGTGAAAGAAGAAAGTAAGTGGTAGATGTTAAAAGTCCTACAGAAAGAGTATCACAAAATTCAAAGATCTCTCAATCCCCAAAGAAATAAAAAAAAGCATCATTAATGTGAAGCTTCACTAGATTCACTAGATGAAAAATCATGATCTGAATGTTTAGCAACACAGGAATACAGGGCAAAATTAGCTTTGACAAAGTTTGATATAGACATTTTTCTCAGGAAAATATCTAAACTATCAAAGACCCAGTGGAATCAAAGGAAGTGAAATCCATGTATGTAGTAAGTCACTGTGAAGTCAAAACCTTAACATTTGTACAGAAAAGCAGCCAGCATCACGGAAGTCTCTGGCTGTCCCTTCACTGTTCATTGTACAACACCAAAGGGTACATTTTTATTTAGACATAATGTTAGTTTTCAGAATAAGTGAGTACAAGATATGTCTTAGCTAAAATGTAATAGAAGTTGTATAATTTATCAGGAAGTAGGAATGCCAGAGAAATAAAGAAATTAACCCAAATTATCAAAACCCTGGTTTTGCTTATCATCTTTGGCGTTGACCTCAGTGGGCCTCAAAGTATGACCCTAAAGCCATGATATTAACAATCAATAAGGCTCAAAATCTCGTGGCATAAACCATTTTCATTGCACGTAGGTATATCAGAAGTTTTGGTTTTAGAACCCTGGTGTTAAAAAGAAAAATTCAATGGGAACTTATGTGTCTCTAATAGTGTAAAAGGTTTTTTCAAGTGAATAGTCATTTGTGATGGCTGCCCGCTCAACAAAGTATTCTTTTTTGATAGATGGTGCCCTTGTAACACTGGGAGGAAGAGGAGAGTAACTTTGATTAATGGACAAGAAGAAACTGTACTCTGTAAGAATGTGATCCAGAAGAGTGGCCATGGTTATTGATTTCAGTTACATATATATATGTATATTATTTTTTTTCCCCCTCTCCTCTAAAATTCCTTTGGATATCCCAGGAATAGGGATTAAAAAGTTTGGCTATATTTATACAGAAACCTATATAGAAATACTAAGGACTTATTTAAATCTGGATTGGGTAGTGGTTCCTTTCTCCAGGGGATTAAACCTAGGTCTCCCACATTGCAGGCATAATTTTTACTAGCTGAGTCACCAAGGAAGCCCAAGAATACTGGAGTGGATAGCTTATCCCTTCTCCAGGGGATCTTCCCAACCCAGGAATCAAACTGGGGTCTCCTGCATTGCAGGCAGATTATATCAAAACAGTTATATATTATATCAAAAAAATTAGTGACAATACAAAATAGGAGGTTAAGACAAAACAGGAGGACTCTTTTAAATAAATATCTATTTACACTGTTAGCTAGTTTTAGAAGCAAAACATCTTTATCTCAACTTCAATATGACCAAATAAATATACCTTATATGCACCTAAGTATATTAATTTATATTAATACAAACATCAAATAAATATGTTCCCAAATTATTTTCACAAGGAACTTCTAGTTTAATTTGCCTCTCTTGGGTTTCAAACACTTAGTATATTTATTGATTCCTAGGAAACCAACAAATTTCAACAACAGAAACATCTTGATGTGCTTGGAAAATAAACAGATTCAATAAATGCATTCTCAGGTAATAGTTAATTCAGTAAAATGCCATACTTCAAATAAGCTTTGAAATTAACACTGAATATTTGAAATCATTATTCTCAAGAAAGAAACCCCCTTTAAGGCAGCAACATAATGTTTTTTAATCAATTAGTTTACAAATTGGAATAATCACAGGCGTGATTTCTCTGTACCTCACCATACCTATTACACACACATAGACATATATAGCACCCTGCAGACTAGTAATTGTAATATATGAAAGTGAAAGAGGAGAGTAAAAAAGTTGGCTTAAAACTTAACATTCAGAAAACTAAGATCATGGCATCTGGTCCAATCACTTCATGGCAAATAGATGGGGAAACGATGGAAACGGTGAAAACTTTATTTTGGGGGNTCCAGGGGATTAAACCTAGGTCTCCCACATTGCAGGCATAATTTTTACTAGCTGAGTCACCAAGGAAGCCCAAGAATACTGGAGTGGATAGCTTATCCCTTCTCCAGGGGATCTTCCCAACCCAGGAATCAAACTGGGGTCTCCTGCATTGCAGGCAGATTATATCAAAACAGTTATATATTATATCAAAAAAATTAGTGACAATACAAAATAGGAGGTTAAGACAAAACAGGAGGACTCTTTTAAATAAATATCTATTTACACTGTTAGCTAGTTTTAGAAGCAAAACATCTTTATCTCAACTTCAATATGACCAAATAAATATACCTTATATGCACCTAAGTATATTAATTTATATTAATACAAACATCAAATAAATATGTTCCCAAATTATTTTCACAAGGAACTTCTAGTTTAATTTGCCTCTCTTGGGTTTCAAACACTTAGTATATTTATTGATTCCTAGGAAACCAACAAATTTCAACAACAGAAACATCTTGATGTGCTTGGAAAATAAACAGATTCAATAAATGCATTCTCAGGTAATAGTTAATTCAGTAAAATGCCATACTTCAAATAAGCTTTGAAATTAACACTGAATATTTGAAATCATTATTCTCAAGAAAGAAACCCCCTTTAAGGCAGCAACATAATGTTTTTTAATCAATTAGTTTACAAATTGGAATAATCACAGGTGTGATTTCTCTGTACCTCACCATACCTATTACACACACATAGACATATATAGCACCCTGCAGACTAGTAATTGTAATATATGAAAGTGAAAGAGGAGAGTAAAAAAGTTGGCTTAAAACTTAACATTCAGAAAACTAAGATCATGGCATCTGGTCCAATCACTTCATGGCAAATAGATGGGGAAACGATGGAAACGGTGAAAACTTTATTTTGGGGGCTCCAAAATCACTGCAGATGGTGACTGCAGCCATGAAATTAAAAGACGATTACTACTTGGAAGAAAAGTTATGAACAACCAAGACAGCATACTAAAAAGCAGAGACATTACTTTACCAACAAAGCTCTGTCTAGTTAAGGCTATGGTTTTTCCAGTAGTCATGTATGGATGTGAGAGCTGGACTATAAAGAAAGCCGAGCACCGAAGAAATGATGCTTTTGAACTGTGGTGTTGGAGAAGACTCTTGAGAGTCCCTTAGACTGTAAGGAGATGCAACCAGTCTATCCTAAAGGAAATCAGTCTTGAATATTCACTGGAAGGAAAAATGCTGAAGCTGAAACTCCAATAGTTTGGCCACTTGATGTGAAAAGCTGACTCACTGGAAAAGACCCTGATGCTGGAAAAGATTGAAGGTGGGAATAGAAGGGGACAACAGAGGATAAGACGGTCGGATGGCATCAGTGACTCGATGGACATGAGTTTGAGTAAACTCTGGGAGTTGGTGATGGACAGGGAAGCCTGGCATGCTGCAGTCCATGGGGTCTAAAAGAGTTGGACTGAGCAACTGAACTGAACTGAGCAACTGAACTGAACTGAATACTAGAATAACAATATCTAAGAACTAGTGTTAATCAGAAAATCTCCTGTGTGACACTGCCCTTACTGAAGGTGATAGGATTCTGGAAACAGTTACTTTGAAGAATCAATGCCAAGTAGGTTAAATCTGTAGTCTAATTATGCCATCTGATTCTTGAGAAGAAACGTTTAAAAAAAAAAATCTGGATTTAGATAGTTAAGCAGAATTCACTTGTCTTTGAATGAAGTTTTTAACAGAGTTCCAACTAATTGTTGGAAGCTTGTCCAGCACTCTTTCATTTCTAGTGTATATAAAAATCTTGGTAATTCTATATGCATTCAGTGGCTTAATTAATTATCTGTTCATTAGCAAACCTTAACCAACCACCTATTGTAGGTCAGGTAATCAGTGCAAAGGGCACTATGCAGACACTAAACTTGGCGTCAAGGATCTTACTGTTGTCAGTTTCCTGCATTCAATAGTGATGAAGTTCAGAGACGTGGAGCTAACAAATGGAACAAATACTTTCAGTGTAAAAGTTTAGTGACAATATGAAACAGGAGGTTAGTTTTCAGAGATAATGTTATGCTTCAAATAAGATCTGAAAAATTATGATTACCTATTTTCATAGAATCACTACTATGAATCCACTGGATGGATTAATATTTGAAAATATATACTGACAACAGTATATCATATTTGAAACATCTCCTTGCTTTTTCCCCACAACGTTAAAATACTTTAGGATAAGAAACAAGAATTTCTATATAGCCATTTTGGGGATTGATTGAATTGAAACTCAGGAGTAAAATGTCTACTTCTAGTCACCTATTTATTAATTATAATAGCTATCATTTACTGAGCTCTCTATTACTTCATATATATTAACACTAAATTCTGATGACAATATTGAGAAGTTGGTGTTAACAATTTTTTCATTTAATATGTGAGGAAATTCAAGTAAGCAAGTTATCCAATTTGCCCTACGCCTCAAGAATATAGTAAGGAAGCCAAAATTCTAGTATTAACAGTCTGACTCCAATGTCTGTGTCTTAACACTGTTACTATTGTGTATCGATGTAAAGTATATATATTTATATAATTTACATAGTATTTCATATACTTGGGTGTTATTTAGGTGGTAAATATTATGAATATATTTGTTTTCATTTTTGCTCTTGGTGAAGAGGAGATAATGTTGAATAGCAGATAAGAGTTTGCAAGTAAAGTTTAAGACAAAAAGTTAACAGGAATATAATCAATAATGATGAAATAATATCTTTCTATGGTACCTAAACTTATCATAGTGATCATTTTGCATTGTATTCAGTTCAGTTCAGTTCAGTTGCTCAGTTGTGCCTGACTCTTTGCGACTCCATGAATCATAGCACGCCAGGCCTCCCTGTTCATCACCAAATCCCGGAGTTCACTCAAACTTATGTCTATAGAGTCAGTGATGCCATCCAGCCATCTTATCCTCTGTCATTCCTTTCTCCTCCTGCCCCTAATCCCTCCCAGCATGTATAGAAAAGTCAAATCACTATGTTGTGAACCGGGAACTAACACAGTGTTACAGGTTAATTATACTTTAAATCAAATGAGCAAACAAACTTACAGGAAGAAAGAGATCACATCTGAGGTTACCAGAGGTGAGAGGTGGGAGGAGGGNATATAGCCATTTTGGGGATTGATTGAATTGAAACTCAGGAGTAAAATGTCTACTTCTAGTCACCTATTTATTAATTATAATAGCTATCATTTACTGAGCTCTCTATTACTTCATATATATTAACACTAAATTCTGATGACAATATTGAGAAGTTGGTGTTAACAATTTTTTCATTTAATATGTGAGGAAATTCAAGTAAGCAAGTTATCCAATTTGCCCTACGCCTCAAGAATATAGTAAGGAAGCCAAAATTCTAGTATTAACAGTCTGACTCCAATGTCTGTGTCTTAACACTGTTACTATTGTGTATCGATGTAAAGTATATATATTTATATAATTTACATAGTATTTCATATACTTGGGTGTTATTTAGGTGGTAAATATTATGAATATATTTGTTTTCATTTTTGCTCTTGGTGAAGAGGAGATAATGTTGAATAGCAGATAAGAGTTTGCAAGTAAAGTTTAAGACAAAAAGTTAACAGGAATATAATCAATAATGATGAAATAATATCTTTCTATGGTACCTAAACTTATCATAGTGATCATTTTGCATTGTATTCAGTTCAGTTCAGTTCAGTTGCTCAGTTGTGCCTGACTCTTTGCGACTCCATGAATCATAGCACGCCAGGCCTCCCTGTTCATCACCAAATCCCGGAGTTCACTCAAACTTATGTCTATAGAGTCAGTGATGCCATCCAGCCATCTTATCCTCTGTCATTCCTTTCTCCTCCTGCCCCTAATCCCTCCCAGCATGTATAGAAAAGTCAAATCACTATGTTGTGAACCGGGAACTAACACAGTGTTACAGGTTAATTATACTTTAAATCAAATGAGCAAACAAACTTACAGGAAGAAAGAGATCACATCTGAGGTTACCAGAGGTGAGAGGTGGGAGGAGGGAGAAATAGATGAAGGGGGTGTTCCAGTGACAAGATAAATAAGTATGTGGATGCAGTGTACAGCATGATGATTGTGGTTAACAATGTTGTATGGTTTATATGAAAGTGGTTAAGGGAGTAAATTTTGAGTTCTCATCACAAGGAGATTTTTTTCCTTTTATTTTATTCTGAAGGAGATCAGCCCTGGGATTTCTTTGGAAGGAATGATGCTGAACCTGAAACTCCAGTACTTTGGCCACCTCATGAGAAGAGTTGACTCATTGGAAAAGACTCTGATGCTGGGAGGGATTGGGGGCAGGAGGAGAAGTGGACAACAGAAGATGAGATGGCTGGATGGGATCACGGACTCGATGAACGTGAGTCTGAATGAACTCCGGGAGATGGTTGATGGACAGGGAGGCCTGGCGTGCTGCGATTCATGGGGTCACAAAGAGTCGGACACGACTGAGCGACTGAACTGAACTGAACTGATGGATGTTTACCTATACTTACTGTGGTAATCATTTTATGATGCATGTCATTCAAATAATCATGCTGTACACCTCAAACTTATACAGTGGTGTAGTCAATCATATCTCAATAAAACTGGAAGAAACATTAAAAAATTAACAAAGTACCTCTGACTACTTTTGCAAACCCAAATAATAAGTAAATGTACTAAAGAGATGACAGTAGAAGTTTGGATACAGATATATACTACTTCTCCTTGCAGAGAAAAAACAAACAGAAAAAGCACTTTCATGAATTTAAATAACTTATCACATTCACCTAAATTCCCATATCTCTAATGTTCTCATACTACATATATAGTTTTTCAGAAAAATTAATGATATGGATATTTGCTTACTGTTTCTTTCTTTCTTTTTTTTTTTCCACACCAATGGCATATGAGAACTTAGTCCCCTCTCCAGGGATCAAACCTGTGCCTCTTGCATCAGAAGTTCAGAGTCTTAACCACTGGACTACCAGGGAAGTCCTTTATGTCTTATGATTCCTACCTTTCCTTTTCAATTTGGATTATAAATTAAAAAAAAAAAAAAAA
>SJYW01030591.1:392985-408075 GCA_006410735.1 Raphicerus campestris | reverse complement strand
ATATACCTATATATATGTATATATATGTATGTATATGTATGTATATATATATGTATGTATGTATATATGTCCCATTGTACAGTTATTTATATATAATTTCAAGGATTCTACATGCACATGCTTAAAACTGTAAGACTTGAAATTTAAGTTTAAGACACTTCCTGTTTTTTTCAATATTTCTTACAAGATCTGTTTTTGTCTTAAGATCTCTAAAACACAGTAAGTTTATAAGATTTAGTCCAAAGATGTTCTTTTAAATTTCAGAAAAAAGCATGTTTATGAAGGGATGTGAAAGTGAAAGTGGTAGTCACTCAGCTGTGTTCAACTCTTGGCAGCCCAGTGGACTATAGTCTGCAGGCTCCTCCATCCATGGGATTCTCTAGGCAAAAATACTTCTGCAGGGGATTTCCTAACCCAGGGATTGAACCCAGGTCTCCCATATTGCAAGCGGATTCTTTACCCTCTGAGCCACCTATTCCTTTAAAATGCATCTCAAGAGAGGGGGAATCAATATTTCTGTGAAATTTCTAAAGAGATTATGATCTAAGACTAGTAAGTATTAGAAAGAAATGTATTAGCACATACAAAGTGAGATAAATACGAGGAAGCATATTTTCACTTAGGGCAGCATACAGCTTCAGACACACAGCAACACATTATCAGTCAATGAGACTCTTTTGGTATGCTTTTCATTAGCCATAACAGTTAATGAGGAACTTTGTGTGTGCCTGTGTGTGAACAGATGGTGGTGAAAAGGAAGAAGAGTGAGTTTCAAGAGAACAAGAGAGACTTGACTACTTTTCTAGTCATCACCTTACAACTTTTATCTAGTTTTAAAATACATGGGTCTCCATTTCACAATGATTTCTCTTTAGAAAACTGAAAAATAATTCTGATTTGGATAATAATGAAAATTATAATTTTGTTTCTCAGTTAATTAAGTCATAAACAAATAAACAGGTCATCATAAACAATGTTTAAAACTGGAAGACAAGATTTGACTTAGATTTCTAGGTGTGAAAAAGGAAGATATTATATTAAAATTTCTAAATATGAACATCTCCAGTTGTAGTGATTATTTTCCTGTTTGTAAACGACAGTATTTAAAGCATTGTGATTAAATTAACTGATTATTTGACTGAATTGGTAAGCCATTTTTACCCAAATCATTGAAAGGCTGCTTTAAGTTGACAAAGCTATGATAACTTCTTTTTTTTTTTATTTTATAACTTCTATCATAAAGGTAGCAAAGCCAATGTCTTTCTGTGTGTATATGATGGTTTAGTCACTAAGTCATGTCCAACTCTTTGACACCATCGACTATACCCTGCCAGGCTCCTCTCTCCATGGGATTTCCCAGGCAAGAATTCTGGAGTGGGTTGCCCTCCTTCTCTAGGGGATCTTCCTGACCCAGGGACTGAACTCTGGTCTCCTGCATTGCAGGTGGATTCTTTACCAACTGAGCTACCAGGGAACCCCTCTGTGTGTATAACATTTTCTTTTTTGTACATAAATACTGTCAGTAATTTTACCCCTGTTGCCCATAACGCATATCCAATATGAATAGATGACAATGGCAGAGGGTCAAGGGGAATGAATGCTACAAAGTATTTACTTAGTTTATAAAATTCAGAATCTGGATATTAATCTAAATACTTTTTGTCCAGGTCCTTTTGTTTTTATCTCTCAATTCCCTCTTGTTCCCATACTCTGACCTCAATGAAACATAATGAAATCCTTAGTACATTTATCCATTCTATATTTAAAGTATTTTCTTTAAGTTAGCAATGAAGATTTGAAACAGAGAGTATGATACTAAGTCATAGATTTCCAGGTGGCCTTTCCCCACTGAAGCTGATCACTCCCTCCACTTTTCCCTTTAAGTAACAGGACCTGGATGTTAATAATAGCCCCATCCACGCTGGTTATAAACCTGGGATATGACATTGCCTCTTCTGTTTTCCTGAACATTGCCCGTATCTTTTGAAATCACTGCTTTATTAAAGTATCTTAAAATTATCAAGTTTGTGTTTATTATTTGTTTTCTTTAGGATCCTATCTATTTCTTCTTGAAATTACATTTCCTCTCACATACCTAGTAGACTCATTTGTATTTTCCTTTCTAGAATCCTTCATGAAATTAATCTTTTCCATAACCTGGCCCTTATGTTTTAGTGTTTTCTAGATGCCCCTCTTTATACTTATTCCTATAACTCTCTATTCATTCACTACCTCATTGCTTAATCATCAATAGTCAAATAAATTATTTATATCTATCTTTAGCATGGGTTTTTCTGGTAGCATGAGTGTCACACTTGAACTTCTTACCTAAGAGATATATTAAATCAATGGTTCCCAACCCCTGGGCCATGGACAGGTATCATGTTAGGAGATAGGCTGCACAGCAGGAGGTGAGTATCAGGCAGTGGAGCAATTTATTAATTCATTGTGCTATGATTGCAGCAACTTCAAATCTCTATATATTCTGGATTAAAGTCAAGGTGGAATATCCTGATTGGCACAAAATCACTGAAATGTTCACTTCCATTTCTAACACCATATCTTTGTGAAGCACGTTTTTGTTTTTTTTTTTTTTCCCTGCAGTAGCAGTTGAAAAAATGAAATTACAGAGTAGACTGGACATAAGCAGCACACTTCAGGCATCACTGTCTCCCATCAACCCCAGATAGACCCATCAGGGTGCAGGAAAACAAGTTCAGAGTTACCACTAATTCTACACTATGGTGACCTTATAATTCTTTCATTATAGATCACAAGGTAATAATAATCAAAATAAAGTACCCAATAAATATGAATTGGGTCATCCCAAAACCATCTCCCTCACCTGCCTGTCTGTGAAAAAACTGTCTTCCATGAAACCCGTTCCTGGTGCAGAAAAGTTGGGGACTGCTGTATTAAATGACTCCTCCCATGTGTTTCCAAACTGAACTCCACCATCTTCTGCCTCCACATTCACTTTCATCTTTATTGAATGGGATTCCATACACCAAGTTGCTCAAGATTAGAAATTGAGTTATTGTTGGCTACTTTTGTCTAATTATCTCTTTCCAGTCACAAAATTTTATCAATTTTACCTCTTCAAGTTTCTTCAATATTATTTCTGCATTGTACTGTCATTATTACTAACTTACTTCAAGCACAAATAAGTCTTAAACTGAATTACCCCAGTGCTTTTTTCATGAAAACCAATCAGTGTCCCATGCTTCAGACTTTCACTCAGGCTACTACCTGAGCCCTTATCTCTAAACATCAGTCTTTATCTGACCAACAGAGACTCCAAATTATGTTTAAGTTTAATCTGCTGTCTTCTTTAAAAAGCTGCTCCTTGTTTTCTCATTCAAGGTTACTTGCCAAAACACGATTCACTAGCACTCTATTCATATGTCTACTAAAACATCTATCACAGTGGTAGATAAATACCTGTTATTTTTTGAAATCAATAATACTGAATATGTATTTTTCATTAATGCATACAACACTATAAACATGCATTCTAATAAATATTACATGAAAAAAACCTTAAAAGCAATGTGAACCTTTGCTCCTGTATAACTCATTTTAATAAATATATAGAAATATTCTTCTATAAGATTTGCTAGTCTCATTGAAGTTATCATTGAAGATTGCCCTGCAGGTACTATAATGCACCAGGATGCAATATGCCATACCATATGGGCTGTTTTATAAATATGAAATTCAAAATAAAATGAGAATGTTTAAAATCATTTTCAGGTTATATAAGTAAATAAACAGATATTTAATGCCATTTAAGAGTAAAATTATATTAAATTTTTAAAAACAGCTACTATTACATAATGAGAGTAGAAATTCTTATAGGATAGAGCTTTGGGTTAGGTTAAGATTGTATCATTACTTAATTCTATTCTTCTTCAAAGTTCCCATTAATGGAGAATATTTGTACCCTTTGAAAAGATAGTCTATGTAAACTAGGGCTCAGATCAATTCTGCTTTTACCCTGCAATAAAACTGTCATAGAGATTTACCAAATAAAACTAATGATCAGCAAAAGTAGCAGGATTAGCAGCTCAGTCAAGACTAGTGATACTGAAGATCTTGCAAGCCTGAAGAAAGAGGCAACTTAACGATAATAATAAAAAGGAGCACTTGTTATTGTGTGTTGACTTTTCTACTTTCTTCTCAAGCTGTAAATTGAAGAATTCAGACTTTAAGTATTTGTAGATTAAACAGGGAACATAAATACTTCTCCTTGGGGAAAAATACAATAGTTATAGTTCTCTCTTTGAAGTCATTATTTTATATTCTCACCAAAAAGAGAAACATATCAATATTTTAACACCAGTGTCACACTCATCCTTAGTTTTCCACTTGTTTGTGAGTGTCCTCTGATGGTAGTAAAAATGTCTGCAATGGTTTCCAAATAAAACTCCATTGTAAAAAAAAGAGATCAGGCCATTAATAGTAACTTAATAAGGGTATTTCTGTTTCCTAAACTTAGAATTTAATGATCACTTAATTATACCAGGCTAGCAATGGCACCACACTCCAGTACTCTTGCCTGGAGAATCCCATGGACAGAGGAGCCTGGAAAGCTGCGGTCCATGGGTTGCTGAGGGTTGGACACGACTAAGCTACTTCACTTTCACTTTTCACTTTCATGCATTGGAGAAGGAAATGGCAACCCACTCCAGTGTTCTTGCCTGGAGAATCCCAGGGACGGGGGAGCCTGGTGGGGTGCCGTCTATGGGTCACACAGAGTTGGACAGGACTGAAGCGACTTAGCAGCAGCATGTATCTAAAATAGGAAATGCCACTAAATTTATAATGAGAAAGGCATCTTTCTCAGTAGTCTCAGATCTAATTCCAAGAAAATTAAAGAATTNGTCACACAGAGTTGGACAGGACTGAAGCGACTTAGCAGCAGCATGTATCTAAAATAGGAAATGCCACTAAATTTATAATGAGAAAGGCATCTTTCTCAGTAGTCTCAGATCTAATTCCAAGAAAATTAAAGAATTCTGATTTAAGTGTCCACATTTTTAATCTAATGCAATCACTAAATGAAAGTAATACAAAGCCATTCTGTCTAGAAGATTCTAATTTAATTACCCAATGGATATTATAAAGTAAATACATGCTGAGTGCTATTAAATCTTAAAGAAGGAAATTCTGCTCTTTGTTACAACATGGATGAACTTGGAGGACCATATCCTAAGTGAAATAAGAGAGTTGCAGAAAGATAATAAGTGGAATTTCACTTATATGAGACATTTAGAAACTCAAACTCATAGACACAGAGAATACAACAACTAGCTGTCAAAGGTTGAAGGGTTGATGGAAGTGGGGAGTTATACAATGAGCATAAATTTCATTTATGCAAGATGAATAAGTTCTAGAGATGTGCTATACAAATTAGTGCCTATAGTTAATAATAGTATATTCTTTACTTCAAAATTTAAGATAATTGGTGTCATATAAAGTATTCTTCTCACAAAAAATAAATAGAAACTCTGGAATTTGTTGGACAAGACTTGACTGTAGTGTTTTTATCTCTATAATGTCCTTAGTCCAAGCTCATCTTATTGTATATATTGAATATTGATTATNAAGAGTCAGACATGACTGAGCAACTAAACAATAATGATTCACATGTTTCTAACCCAGGGAACAAGAAGAAATGCAAAAAGAATGGCATTTTTAACTGTTTGATACCTTACAAAGTGGTTTCAAGGGTCTCCTCTGTTACTCAAAACAGCTTTGTGAGAAAGAACAAACTGATCTAGCTGCAGCTCTCCAACATCTTGTATCTTGTGCTTCTACACGTCCCCATACCTTCAGCATATGTAGTTCTCAAAATGAAAAACTATTAACCCTCTGCCATGTGATATACTCCTAAGCATTATTAAAAGACTAAGCTACTAAAAAGTTAAAAAAAAAATGTAACTCTGTACTTTAAGGGTAGGTGACACAGGCTAGAAATTTAAGAGGAAACACTTCAAGGGAAAATTATTGACCTTTATCAAAAAGAGCTCATAAAATATCAACAGGCCTCCCGGCCAGAAGATAATGTACAAAAAATAAGACTCTTGCAGGAAGGAACCTGGTATCAATAAGTTAATATTGATGGAATATTGAATTGACTCTGCATTTTTCACCTTGCTGTATGTACAACTCAGGGTATAAAAGCCCTCTCTGAAAATAAAGTAATGGGCCTCACTCACTGAAGCTTGGTCACCCCACGTTATTCTTTCCTTATCTCTTTTTCTATCTTTCTTAATTCGCCGATGTCATCCATCCTGAGGATATCCCTGGACTCTGCTGAGGCTGGACCTCAGCAACTTCCTTAAACCTGTGATTTACAAAGCACTCCCACAGGAGTTAGGGGATTCAAAGCACTCCCACTTTTCACAAGGGATTCATGGCAGGGAAGGTTAAAAAGGATTGTCATTACAAGGTCCAAGCAGTCATATGCCCACCATTCCCTTCTTGTTCTCCCAGCTCTCCCTTCCTTACTCCTACTCTTCAACTCACCATCTCATCTCCTTCCACGTTCCTTTTCCTAATTCTAATCAACCCACACAGTATGAATGACCTGCTGTTCAGNTTCCTTCTTGTTCTCCCAGCTCTGCCTTCCTTACCCCTACTCTTCAACTCACCATCTCATCTCCTTCCACGTTCCTTTTCCTAATTCTAATCAACCCACACAGTATGAATAACCTGCTGTTCAGGAAGGTGCCTTCCTCTTTATAAGTAGATATGGTCACCTTCTCAAAGGAGCCTTGCTCTATCAGTTGTTTATGATGTATAACAAATTACCACTTACATGTGGTTTAAAAAAAAAAACACACAGTTTGGTGTATCAAATAAACACACATCTATTCTCTTACAGTTCTGGAAGCTAGAGGAGAGAAATGTTTTACAATGGGCCCAAATCAAAGTGTCAGCACAACGAGGCTCCCTTCAGAAGAGGAAACAGCTTTCCCAGTTTCTAGAGCTTCACTCCTTGTTACATTCCTTGGCCTATAGTTCCTCTCTCCAAGTTCCCAGAAAAAGAAGTATTATCACACTGAGAATGGCTTGGGACCCAGGGCACTTTGTTTAAGTACTGCAATGGTTGCAGCTGGACATACTTCTTCTCTAGACACAAAATGGAACTAAAACTCATGGCGTTCATGCACAGTTGGGAAAAATATGGACCCCAAATACACAAAGAGACCAAAAAATGCAACTGCCACTTTTGAGGAGCCTGAAGCAAATCAGGGCATTAGGAGCAAAAGTAGTGTACAGTGCATGGCCCCTGCACACATCACCATCTGCAGTGTGGGCAGAACATCTAGTCCATGTCTCCAGGCTATCCTTAGACACACCCCTAACACTATCCCATCTAAGGTACCCACCAGGGAACCTGTTGTTTGTTCCCACTCCCTGCTGCTACAACAGGGGCCCCCAAAAAGCCTCGCCTGGATTTCCTGGCCTCTGATCAAGTTCTGCTGATTAAGAAGGCCAAGCATCCTGGTTGGTAACAACATTATCCTCTCCTCTCCTATGTAGTCAGTCTGCCTTTATCTCTCATTCATAAAGAAACTGTGAGTGCATTCATTGTTGTTGTTTAGTTGCTAAGATGCACCCGACTCTTTTTGACCCCATGAATTTTAGCCTGCTAGACTCTTCTGTCTGTGGGATTTTCCAGGCAAGAATACTGGAGTTGGTTGCCATTTCCTTCTCCAGGGGAGCTTCCCAACCCAGCGATCAACCCTGCCTCTCCTGCATTGGCAGGTGGATTCTTTACCACTCAGCCACCATGGAAGCTCCATTTGTGCATTAGGGCCTGCCTAGAAAATCTATGATAATCTCCCCACCTTGAAGTCTTAAGTTAATGGTATCCACAAAACTCACTCTTGTCCTATAAACTAACATTCACAAGTTGCAGGTATTAATATGTAGATCACTTTGATGAACACTATTCAGTCCACCACACTTGCTTATCTACTTAACTGTTTCATTTGCTGCCAAAGCATTGAATAATAAATCACCAACACTTGCCAGTGCCTTCATGGAAAACATTCAGAGGGAATAAAATGTACACTCAAGAAAGTAAAAATACAAAGGCAAACTAATAACATGTAAGTGCTACATACTTTCAGAAATATATTAACTAAAACTTTGCTGGTGATATTTGTCATTTTTTGATAAAGGGAAACAACATCAAAAAATAAAAAAAACATTTCAATTACTAAAAAGTAAAACATTAAATAATATCTTGAAAGAACAAATAAAAATAAAAAGATATTTCCATGCCAGGAAGGACAGTATGTGACTCATATAAGTAGATAATGAACAAATTTTGACTCACTATACACAAAGCCAAATTGACCATGGTTCCAGAAATAATTACTGAGAAAATCAGAGGTTCATAAGCAGAGCTTTATTATGCATGAGCTGAGAAAGGAACTCGGTAAAAACAACACATGGAGATATGTTAGCACAATGCTTATTTTTTAAAGTCTTTATGTGGAGACTTGCTCAGAAATAGAATGTTATAAGCAGATTACATAAACTTAACTAGATTCCGAACTTTCACATAACATTGGACTGAATTTCCAGTTTTTATTCCCCTAAATAGGAAAACATTTTCTAATTCTTGACATCACTTTGATAAGTCACATTAACAGCACTTGCTGATATATGTAGGGGAAGTTGACAGAAGCTGAGGTTAGTCCCACAACTATAATTTAAAAGATTTTATATTTTATATCAAAATCTTTTATTTCACAGAATTTGTACAAATGCTTAACATGTTTGAAGTATTCTCTGTACTCATTTCTGGAGCTTGCATAACAGAGTACCACCAACCAGATGATTTAAGCATCAGAAACATATCATCTCACAGTTTTGGAAACTCAGAATCCAAAATCAGGGTAGAGTCCATCTGAGGTTCTTCTCCATGAGTCTCTCCTAGCTTCTGATTGCTCTGTCAGTCACTGACTTGTGGGTACCACTCTCTATGTCTCCATGTTCCTTCTATGAGTGTCTTTCTTAGAGCCCTAATTTCCCTTTAACATATATTTTAATGAGGTCCCCTCATGACCTTATATGAACTTGACCATGTTTCCAGTTGAGTCACATTTGAAGGAACAAAGGTTAGGACAGGACTTCAACATCTTTTGCTGGGTTGATGGGGGACATAATTACAATACTTCTATTCATTTGTGTTGGACTTTGGTCATCTCTTACTATCAGATAATTTAGGGGAGCCAAAACTTTGATAAAAACTGTAAAGGAAAATATAGAAATAGATTTAAAAAAAATCTTTCCCTATGACTGTCAGTACACATACACACAAACATAAGAATTAGGATAGTACTGAGCTTATCATAATTGGTGAGACACCACAATCTCACTTATTAAGAAATACAGATTTCAAAGAAATATTCTCATGGGACACTGGAGTTTCCTAAACCAGACTGAATTAAAGTGAATGTCAAGTGTTCATAATAAACAAAGTCATAAGCTAAACTCTATGTCACAAGCTAAACTCTATGTGGGGCTATGTGTATAGATGCATGTGCACATTGCTTAATTAGATTCACATTTTCCCTTTCATAATTTCCAAAGTTCAATTTGAGAAAAGAGAGAAAGTCTTCGAGGACAGTTTTTATTAAACTTTTCTCTAGCCTTTTTTTTTTTTTTTNGGCTATGTGTATAGATGCATGAGCACATTGCTTAATTAGATTCACATTTTCCCTTTCATAATTTCCAAAGTTCAATTTGAGAAAAGAGAGAAAGTCTTCGAGGACAGTTTTTATTAAACTTTTCTCTAGCCTTTTTCTTTTTTTTTTTGGATGCTATATATTTTCCTTTCAATACATTAAAAAAAATTTCTTATGATGATTCAGTTTTTTTTCTTCCTACTGTGTAAATCTGTCCAAACTTACTTCATATTTGGTTTTCTGAATCAGTTACCTTGTCTAATTAAGTTCATTTGAGAACCGCAAATGTAAGGTCTATAGCAGTTCTCTGTCCATTTTGATGGGCTCAATATCTTATAATATTTTTATATATACATAGACAACCTTAATTACTCTTTTCTAGATATTTAAGTCTATACTATGTAAGCCATTAACTTTTTGGACACTAAATTTTGCAACTGTTTGTTGAAGTCCCTTAAATTTTATTGTATATTTTTTCAGAATCAAAGTTTTACGTAACAGTTTACCATTTGGTCATGAATTAATTCTGCTCATAATTAACAGCTAGAGTACAGACTGCTTGTATGTAGGTGACCACTTTCACTTACCAGTGAACTCTTATAATCTATTGCTTTACTATAAATCAGAACAGAAAGGCATATTCTGCATTAAAGTATATCAGTGGATTTTAAGAGCTCACTTATAAATGGTGCCAATTTTAGACATAAAGATATTAATACAAGGACCATAAATTATTGAACAGATCACCCTCCTCAACAAAGCAGCATCAGCACAAATTGATAACATTGACACAGGTCCCCTGTTGGTGCTTTTAATCACTTCATGCTTTTTTGGCATTTTCTGAGTAAAACATCCTATTCTACCCTCTCTTGCAAAATTATTCTTACTATAGATATTAATGAAAATAAATTTCTAGGAACCCTAAACTAAGAAACTGTTCACCTGAAGATAATTAATATTATACAAGTTTAAAAAATATGAATTCTTGGTGTAATAGAGTTTTTGATTACTTAATGTAAAGCCATATCAGAGCTAAGTTAGGAAGACAGTAATCAAACAAGGTTAATTCCAGCCAAGTAGTCAGCACACTACCAGACCACCTGACTTGCCTTCTGAGAAATCTGTATGCAGGTTAAGAAGCAAGAGTTAGAAATTGATAAGGAACAACAGACTAGTTCCAGATCAGGAAAGGAGTACATCAAGGCTGTATATTGTCACCCTACTTATTTAATGTATATGCAGAGTGCATTGTGCAAAATGCCAAGCTGGATGAAGCATAAGCTGGAATCAAGATTGCCAGGAGAAATATCAATAACTCCAGATATGAAGATGACACCACCCTTACAGCAGAAAGCAAAGAAACACTAAAAAGCCTCTTGATGAAAGTGAAAGATGAGAGTGAAAAAGTTGGCTTAAAACTCAACATTCAGAAAATGAAGATCATGGCATCCAGTCCCTCCTCTTCATGGCAAATAGATGGAGAAACAATGGAAACAGTGACAGACTTTATTTCCTTGGGCTCCAAAATCACTGCAGATGGTGACTGCAGCCAACAAATTAAAAGATGCCTGATCCTTGGAAGAAAAGTTATGAACAATCTCAACAGCATATTAAAAAGCAGAGATATTATTTTACTAAAAAAGATCCATCTACTCAATGCTATTGTTTTTCCATGAGTCATGCATGGATGTGAGAGTTGGACTATAAAAAAAGCTGAGTGCAGAAGAATTGACACTTTTGAACTGTGGTGCTGGAGAAGACTCTTGTGAGTCCCTTGGACAGCAAGGAGATGCAACTAGTCCAGCCTAAAGGAAATCAGTCCTGAATATTCATTGGAAGGACTGATGCTGAAGCTGAAACTCCAATACTCTGGCCATCTGATGTGAAGAATTGACTCATTGGAAAAGACCCTGATGCTGGGACAGATTGAAGGTGGGAGGAGAAGGGGACAACAGAGGATGAGATGGTTGGATGGCATCCCCGATGCAATGGATACAAGTTTGTATAGGCTCCAGGATGAGTTGGTGATGGAGAGGGAAGCCATGGCTTGCTGCAGTCCATGTGGTCACAAAGAGTCAGACATGACTGAGTGACTGACCTGAACTGAAGTCTTCACACTAATGGGTAATATGTCAGTATATATGAAATTAAATATAAAATTCCTAAAGTTTTCTTTTTTAGCCTGTGAATTACCTGATTTATTTTGTCTATTCTATATGTGTTCTTATATGAAAACCATCTATCTTTTTTATTATCACTTGCTATTACTACATATAAAATGAGTTGTTATAACATGATAATTGACACTGGCTACTGTACTACTTAGGGTTCTCCATAGAAACTGAACCAACAGGATGTATATGTATATACACAGAGAGAGAGAGAGAGAGATTTTAAGCAATTGGCTCACATGATGATGGGGCTGGCAAGACTGAAATTTGCAGAGCAGGGCTATAGACTAAGAAATGTTTAAAAAGTTGACCTGAGTTGTAGTTCAAACTCAAAGACATTCTGGAGGCAGACTTTTTTTTGGCCAAGGGATACCTCATTCTGTTCAGTCTACAATTATTTAGGTGAGGTCCCTACATATTTTGGAAGGTAATCTGTTTTAGTCAAAGTCACTGATTTAAATAGTAATCACATCTAAAAAATGCATTTCCAGCAACACCTAGATCATATATGTACAATTAATCAATATTTTGAAACCCATCTAATTGCTAAAATTTATTTGTAAATCATTGCAGGCAGATTCTTTATCATCTGAGTCAAAGCCCATTGTAAATTAATATTCAGAGTATTTTCTTAGTCATGCCCAAACATACATAGAGTGGAAAAACTTTTGGGTGGCCATGTTGTGCATGTTCCCCGGTAAGATCTAATAGGGTGATGCTCTGGCTTCCTGTTTCAAATTTTATCCTACAAGCGTTCTTCTTAAGGCCTATTTAGTACCATCTAAAACAAATGTGCCTTCTTTGGGGACTTTTCCATGTAAAGTGACCCAAAATTGTACTACTAAGGTGTTGGCTAATATCCTCAAGAGCAAGAAGACTATGGTAAGGTTTATGGAGAAAATAGTATGTGTTAGAATTATCAGCTGTGAGTTCAATGTCAATGAATCAACAAAACATTAAATATACTTTAAAATAAAAACATTCATAAAACATATGCATTGATCACCTGATAAAAATGTTGTGACCAGAGTCTTTTAGGGACTCAACCTTGTATTGGACCCCAAAGCAATGCTTCCTTAATTCAGTGTTTCCGTGACTTTATGCAATGTTACTATGATGACTAGTGAGAATGGACAGTAGGATTTCCTTTGTTGTTGTTGTCTTAGTCACTAAGTGATGTCTGACTCTTATGTGACCCCATGGATGTAGCCCACAAGGCCCCTCTGTTCATGATATTTCCTAAGCAAGAACTGGAGTTGGTTGTCCTTTCCTTCTCAAGGAGATCTCCCAACCCAGGGGTCAAACCCACATCTCCTACCTTGGCAGGTGGATTCATTGTCACTGAGCCCCTAGGGAAGCCCCAGGATTTCCTTGTATAATTGCATTAATGTCTCTTTTATGTAAATGCACTATTTTTATGTCCTTAATATGCATTATTGTGACTTTAAGAAGAGTTTGCTCTAAATACAGGTTGAATTTATTCTGAAGCGATAGAGAGATTATATAGGTAGATGAATAGATGGATAGAATGACTGAGAAATACATACAAATGCCTACAAATAGAAGCCAATGCATTCATTTATACACACATTTTCTAGAAACAATGGCACCCAGTGGCATTTGGCACACCTAGTGCCCAGATGTAACAAGAAGTAACAAGGCTCCGTGGACAAAAAAAATGTTTCTGGGACTGGGAAATTGGAAGTGTAAAATATATGTGCAACATAGTATGCCAGAAATGTAAAATGTGCTCAATGATAGCGATATGTCAAAATATTATAGGAACAAATTTGGAGTTACTCCCAATAGAAAAACCTATGACAAGTTGAACCTCCCATAAAATCAATTTAGAATTTGTGAGTTAAATTTTATGTAAATGAACAAAATACATGGAAAAATGGAAAGTTCTTACACAGTAACGTCAACAGATAAATATAGAAGAAATGATGAAGTTCAGTTCAGTTCGGTCGCTCAGTCATATTCACTCTTTGCGACCCCATGAATCGCAGCATGCCACACCTCCCTGTCCATCACCAACTCCCGGAGTTCACTCAAACTTATGTCTATCGAGTCAGTGATGCCATCCAGCCATCTCATCCTCTGTCGTCCCCTTCTTCTACTGCCTCCAATCCCTCCCAGCATCAGAGTCTTTTCCAATGAGTCAACTCTTCTCATGAGGTGGCCAAAGTACTGGAGTTTCAGCTTTAGTATCATTCCTTCCAAAGAAATCCCAGGGCTGATCTCCTTCAAAATGGACTGGTTGGATCTACTTGCAGTCCAAGGGACTCTCAAGAGTCTTCTCCAACATCACAGTTCAAAAGCATCAATTCTTAAGCGCTCAGCCTTCTTCACAGTCCAACTCTCACATCTATACATGACCACAGGAAAAAACATAGCCTTGACTAGACAGACCTTAGTCAGAAACACTATTTGGAAATCATCATAATAATAACTTAAAATAAAAGAAATGAATGTAAAATGAGCGAGTATAACCTGAATGAAAGGAAGGACACTTACTTGTATTCAAAGTGTATCCACATATAGTACTTACTAATTTCTAAAGTAAAAATAGAAACTTTTCTATGGAGAGCTCCCAACAGACAAATCCTCAACCAGGTGACAATGTTAACATCAAAAATAATAATAAAAAATCATGTACATCATAATATGATATACTGAGTAGAAAAATAATTTCTATGACACTCTGTCAAGAATGCATATGTCCAATTTAATCATGAAGAAATATAAGACACCTGTAAACTTAGGCTCATTCTACAAGCATATGTTTTATCTGCCAAAAGTGTAAAGATTATGAAATACAAAGAAATACTGAGGAGCTATTCCAGATAAATAGATATTAATTTTGTCTTTCAATTCATAATAAGTAACACTGCCAATCAAACTTTACTGCTTTAATCTGCTCCAAATTTTGTGATTCTTCCCTGTTGGTGTAAATATTAGTGAAAATAGATATGTACAATACTAGAATTTTGTCTGGGTCCTCATTTGATAAAAATGTAGCATATATCCCAAAGTTACAATCAAACTGTTTCCAAAGATGATACAAAAGGCAATCATGGTAGGATTGTCTTACCTACATTTTGTGAGTATATAAGGAGTCACTTGAGAAATCTGTATGCTGGTTAGGAAGCAACAGTTAGAACTGGACATGGAACAAGAGTGGTTCCAAATAGGGAAAGGAGCACAGC
>SJYW01030591.1:368142-391922 GCA_006410735.1 Raphicerus campestris | reverse complement strand
TAAAGAAAGCTGAGTGCAGAAGAATTGACACTTTTGAACTGTGGTGCTGGAGAAGACTCTTGTGAGTCCCTTGGACAGCAAGGAGATGCAACTAGTCCAGCCTAAAGGAAATCAGTCCTGAATATTCATTGGAAGGACTGATGCTGAAGCTGAAACTCCAATACTCTGGCCATCTGATGTGAAGAACTGACTCATTGGAAAAGACCCTGATGCTGGGACAGATTGAAGGTGGGAGGAGAAGGGGACAACAGAGGATGAGATGGTTGGATGGCATCCCCGATGCAATGGATACAAGTTTGTATAGGCTCCAGGATGAGTTGGTGATGGAGAGGGAAGCCATGGCTTGCTGCAGTCCATGTGGTCACAAAGAGTCAGACATGACTGAGTGACTGACCTGAACTGAAGTCTTCACACTAATGGGTAATATGTCAGTATATATGAAATTAAATATAAAATTCCTAAAGTTTTCTTTTTTAGCCTGTGAATTACCTGATTTATTTTGTCTATTCTATATGTGTTCTTATATGAAAACCATCTATCTTTTTTATTATCACTTGCTATTACTACATATAAAATGAGTTGTTATAACATGATAATTGACACTGGCTACTGTACTACTTAGGGTTCTCCATAGAAACTGAACCAACAGGATGTATATGTATATACACAGAGAGAGAGAGAGAGAGATTTTAAGCAATTGGCTCACATGATGATGGGGCTGGCAAGACTGAAATTTGCAGAGCAGGGCTATAGACTAAGAAATGTTTAAAAAGTTGACCTGAGTTGTAGTTCAAACTCAAAGACATTCTGGAGGCAGACTTTTTTTTTGGCCAAGGGATACCTCACTCTGTTCAGTCTACAATTATTTAGGTGAGGTCCCTACATATTTTGGAAGGTAATCTGTTTTAGTCAAAGTCACTGATTTAAATAGTAATCACATCTAAAAAATGCATTTCCAGCAACACCTAGATCATATATGTACAATTAATCAATATTTTGAAACCCATCTAATTGCTAAAATTTATTTGTAAATCATTGCAGGCAGATTCTTTATCATCTGAGTCAAAGCCCATTGTAAATTAATATTCAGAGTATTTTCTTAGTCATGCCCAAACATACATAGAGTGGAAAAACTTTTGGGTGGCCATGTTGTGCATGTTCCCCGGTAAGATCTAATAGGGTGATGCTCTGGCTTCCTGTTTCAAATTTTATCCTACAAGCGTTCTTCTTAAGGCCTATTTAGTACCATCTAAAACAAATGTGCCTTCTTTGGGGACTTTTCCATGTAAAGTGACCCAAAATTGTACTACTAAGGTGTTGGCTAATATCCTCAAGAGCAAGAAGACTATGGTAAGGTTTATGGAGAAAATAGTATGTGTTAGAATTATCAGCTGTGAGTTCAATGTCAATGAATCAACAAAACATTAAATATACTTTAAAATAAAAACATTCATAAAACATATGCATTGATCACCTGATAAAAATGTTGTGACCAGAGTCTTTTAGGGACTCAACCTTGTATTGGACCCCAAAGCAATGCTTCCTTAATTCAGTGTTTCCGTGACTTTATGCAATGTTACTATGATGACTAGTGAGAATGGACAGTAGGATTTCCTTTGTTGTTGTTGTCTTAGTCACTAAGTGATGTCTGACTCTTATGTGACCCCATGGATGTAGCCCACAAGGCCCCTCTGTTCATGATATTTCCTAAGCAAGAACTGGAGTTGGTTGTCCTTTCCTTCTCAAGGAGATCTCCCAACCCAGGGGTCAAACCCACATCTCCTACCTTGGCAGGTGGATTCATTGTCACTGAGCCCCTAGGGAAGCCCCAGGATTTCCTTGTATAATTGCATTAATGTCTCTTTTATGTAAATGCACTATTTTTATGTCCTTAATATGCATTATTGTGACTTTAAGAAGAGTTTGCTCTAAATACAGGTTGAATTTATTCTGAAGCGATAGAGAGATTATATAGGTAGATGAATAGATGGATAGAATGACTGAGAAATACATACAAATGCCTATAAATAGAAGCCAATGCATTCATTTATACACACATTTTCTAGAAACAATGGCACCCAGTGGCATTTGGCACACCTAGTGCCCAGATGTAACAAGAAGTAACAAGGCTCCNGAATAGATGGATAGAATGACTGAGAAATACATACAAATGCCTATAAATAGAAGCCAATGCATTCATTTATACACACATTTTCTAGAAACAATGGCACCCAGTGGCATTTGGCACACCTAGTGCCCAGATGTAACAAGAAGTAACAAGACTCCATAGACAAAAAAAATGTTTCTGGGACTGGGAAATTGGAAGTGTAAAATATATGTGCAACATAGTATGCCAGAAATGTAAAATGTGCTCAATAATAGAGATATGTCAAAATATTATAGGAACAAATTTGGAGTTACTCCCAATAGAAAAACCTATGACAAGTTGAACCTCCCATAAAATCAATTTAGAATTTGTGAGTTAAATTTTATGTAAATGAACAAAATACATGGAAAAATGGAAAGTTCTTACACAGTAACGTCAACAGATAAATATAGAAGAAATGATGAAGTTCAGTTCAGTTCGGTCGCTCAGTCATATCCACTCTTTGCGACCCCATGAATCGCAGCATGCCACACCTCCCTGTCCATCACCAACTCCCGGAGTTCACTCAAACTTATGTCTATCGAGTCAGTGATGCCATCCAGCCATCTCATCCTCTGTCGTCCCCTTCTTCTACTGCCTCCAATCCCTCCCAGCATCAGAGTCTTTTCCAATGAGTCAACTCTTCTCATGAGGTGGCCAAAGTACTGGAGTTTCAGCTTTAGTATCATTCCTTCCAAAGAAATCCCAGGGCTGATCTTCAAAATGGACTGGTTGGATCTACTTGCAGTCCAAGGGACTCTCAAGAGTCTTCTCCAACATCACAGTTCAAAAGCATCAATTCTTAAGCGCTCAGCCTTCTTCACAGTCCAACTCTCACATCTATACATGACCACAGGAAAAAACATAGCCTTGACTAGACAGACCTTAGTCAGAAACACTATTTGGAAATCATCATAATAATAACTTAAAATAAAAGAAATGAATGTAAAATGAGCGAGTATAACCTGAATGAAAGGAAGGACACTTACTTGTATTCAAAGTGTATCCACATATAGTACTTACTAATTTCTAAAGTAAAAATAGAAACTTTTCTATGGAGAGCTCCCGACAGACAAATCCTCAACCAGGTGACAATGTTAACATCAAAAATAATAATAAAAAATCATGTACATCATAATATGATACACTGAGTAGAAAAATAATTTCTATGACACTCTGTCAAGAATGCATATGCCCAATTTAATCATGAAGAAATATAAGATACCTGTAAACTTAGGCTCATTCTACAAGCATATGTTTTATCTGCCAAAAGTGTAAAGATTATGAAATACAAAGAAATACTNCAACAGACAAATCCTCAACCAGGTGACAATGTTAACATCAAAAATAATAATAAAAAATCATGTACATCATAATATGATATACTGAGTAGAAAAATAATTTCTATGACACTCTGTCAAGAATGCATATGTCCAATTTAATCATGAAGAAATATAAGACACCTGTAAACTTAGGCTCATTCTACAAGCATATGTTTTATCTGCCAAAAGTGTAAAGATTATGAAATACAAAGAAATACTGAGGAGCTATTCCAGATAAATAGATATTAATTTTGTCTTTCAATTCATAATAAGTAACACTGCCAATCAAACTTTACTGCTTTAATCTGCTCCAAATTTTGTGATTCTTCCCTGTTGGTGTAAATATTAGTGAAAATAGAATATGTACAATACTAGAATTTTGTCTGGGTCCTCATTTGATAAAAAATGTAGCATATATCCCAAAGTTACAATCAAACTGTTTTCAAAGATGATACAAAAGGCAATCATGGTAGGATTGTCTTACCTACATTTTGTGAGTATATAAGGAGTCACTTGAGAAATCTGTATGCTGGTTAGGAAGCAACAGTTAGAACTGGACATGGAACAAGAGTGGTTCCAAATAGGGAAAGGAGCACAGCAAGGCTGTATATTGTCACCCTACTTATTTAACTTACATGCAGAGTACATCATGTGAAATGCTGGGCTGGAGGAAGCACAAGCTGGAATCAAGATTGCCGGGAGAAATATCAATAACCCCAGATATGCAGATGACACCACCCTTATGGCAGAAAGTGAAGAGAAGCTAAAAAGCCTCTTGATGAAAGTAAAAGAGGAGAGTGAAAAAGGAGGTTTAACGCTCAACATTCAGAAAAAAAGGTCATGGTATCTGGTTCCATCACTTCATGGGAAATAGATGGGGAAACAGTGGAAACAGTGACAGACTTTATGTTTTGGGCTCCAAAATCACTGCAGATGGTGACTACAGCCATGAAATTAAAAGACACTTACTCCCTGGGAGGAAAGTTATGACCAGCCTAGACAGCATATTCAAAAGCAGAGACATTAATTTGTCAACAAACATCCATCTAGTCAAGGTTATGGTTTTCCCAGTAGCCATGTATGGATTTGAGAGTAGGACTATAAAAAAAACCGAGCACCAAAGAATTGATACTTCTGAACTGTGGTGTTGGAAAAGACTCTTGAGAGTCCCTTGGACTGCAAGGAGATCCAACCGGTCCATCCTATAGGAAATCAGTCCTGAATATTCATTGGAAGGACTGATGTTGAAGCTGAAACTCCAATACTTTGGCCACCTGATGCAAAGAGCTGACTCATCTGACAAGACCCTGATGCTGGGAGATTGAACACAGGAGGAGAAGGAGACAACAGAGGATGAGATGGTTGGATGGCATCACCAACTCAATGGACGTGAGTTTGGTAAACTCTGGGAGTTGGCGCTGGACAGGGTAGCCTAGCGGACTGCAGTCCATGCGGTCGCAGAGAGTTGGACATGAACTGAACTGACTGACTGACTGATGGAGTAACTTGAAGATTTTAAATATACACAGTTTTTTTGTTTGTTTGTTTGTTTTTTAGCTACAAGTTTCTATTGATAAGAGCACAGTACCTTGTCCAACCACTCCCAGGTAAATTAAGTAACATCCTAGGAGAACCAATAGAAGAGTTTAACATAGCTTTTGGAATCTGCAAGATATACAGAATGGTACTAGAAATAAAAAAATCTAAGTGTTATAGGTTATGGCTAAACTGATCTGTGATAGCAAGTTAGAGAGTGATCAGGCACCTTTACCAGTCAAAGAATCAACCAGCTAAGAGCCATCATCTAACATCAGAGGGCTTCATACAGGTCGAATTTATCGTCTCCATTGATGAATCCTTCATGTGTGCTAAGGAAATATCCAAACATTAATAACCACTCAAAACATGCAACACACAATTTCATGCCTTCACAAACCACCAAAACACATTCCCAACTGTGAGATTATTATAATACATATAAAAATAAGACTATTAATAACATAGAAATCAAATGGAAAATGTAAAGTATCTATAAATCTTCCACTCTTAGGTAAGAAATTAAATGTTGGTAAAGTATGAATCTGCAGTAAAAGAGAAATTAAGTTCTAGTATATGTGTAAAGCCCTACATTATATAAAGTTCTATTTTACATATATGTATATATAAAGTTATATTACATATATTTATGCAAATAATTAAATTTTTAATAAGCAAAGTTCACCCATTTCTCCCATACATTCACATTCCACCTCTGAATTTGTGTTCTTAAAAAAAGTATGTTTATTAATTTACTATACTATTAAAATATATTAATATTAGCATGGTAATTAGCATTGCTATAATATAGCAATAGTAATATTTAACTTTAATAAATTACTATTTATCTGTTTATATATAATTTTCATATATTATTTGTACTTAGAACATTTCATTTTCTAAAGTCAGGTCCGTTAATAGGCCAACAAATCTTAATATTACAAAAACATCTCATTTTCATAACCCTCCATAAAGCCACTCCAACTGATTTTTCATTAACTCTCAAAACATATCATTCCTTGTGATAAGATAGATTTCCATGTTACCCTAAGATTACACAGATGAGGATATCTCATTATTTTGAGACTGTATTATTTTTTATAACTTACCTAATGCTTTCAAGAGTCAATAACAGTCCTATCATGTCCTTGAAACCCCTTAGATTCCTATTTTGTTAGTTTAAAAATACATATATATTTCTTATCACATAATTACATTCTTCGATACTAGATTTTTGTAGGGGAGCTCTGCACATTTCATTAGAGAATAAGTTACTGGGGTGCAAATATCAAAATATTCAACCTGAATGAAATTGTCCTGTGTACAAAATGGGAATTCAATATGTATTCAATGACTGCTATTCTGATCCACAACTCAAAATAATTATAAAGAATGTGCAATGAGGGAGTACCCTAATGACTTCTGAAAGTATTTTAATGGCCCTACTTTGCGATTTTTCACAATTTAAATGTCTGTAGAGAAAATATTTTTAAAATGTGATGATGAAAAGTTCAATACATTAGTGGTCTGAATTTTTAAGCTGCATATTTTTAGCAAAACAAATTACTCAAAGGAATTCTAAATCCTCCAAAGCACACTGGTAGTATAACCAGTGCTGAGACATATTAATTCATTATTAATAAATTCTCAGAATTTATAACTTTTTATGAATGTTTCCATATCCCTTTTATACCCTCAGGAAGTACACAGGTCCTAGGAGAAAGTAAATGAAAATTATGGCCCTATTGGCCTCAAAATAAGTGTTTTCTAGATGAAATATGATTACATATGTAAACTTTATCAGGATATAGCAAATACTAGAAAATCAATTCATATTCTTGCAAAATCCTTGTACTAGAGTGAAAAGTGAAAGTCCCTCAGTCATGTCCAACTCTTTGTGACCCTATTATCTATAGTCCACCAGGCTCTTCTGTCCACAGAATTTTCCAGGCAAGAATACTGAAGTAGGTTGCCATTCCCTTCTCCAGGGGATCTTCCCAACCCAGAGATTGACTGCTGGTCTCCTGCAATGAAGGCAGAAGTCACCAGGGAAACCCTGTACTAGAATAGTCTATGCCAACTGCAGCTATCTATTAAAGTGTAAGCCTATAATATGCTATTTAGAATAACAATACCTATTTGATTGACAAAGGCTTACTAAAACTGTAAGTTTATGATTCATCCAACAATTCACTCACCTGCCCATCAATCAATTTATTCATTCATTTATTCCTGTGAGTATGAGTGTATAAGTTAGTCTGCCTCAATGTCTTAGGATATTAATTAGATATATGGTTAAGGTAATAATTTGTACATATCCTCTTGAATAATAAAAAATAAATGTTAAACTCTTATCACACTAATATTTTTTGGTATTATGTGCATTTGTACCACATGCATGAATAATTTAATTAAGTAAAAGTACAAAAAAGAGCAAGAGATAAAGAGGACTAACCCCATGAATAGTCAGCATCCAATGAAAGGTATGTTGAAGAAAATGATGGGCATGGGTATAATAAACATTCTACTCTGATAAAGTTATCATAATATTTATATTAGTGAGCCAAATATCTTTTTCAGGAAATAGAGTGAGAAAGTCAGGAAAACTAGGTCTAGAGTTTCTATTATTTGAGTTGAATATCCAGCCAACACATTAGACTAATTTGACAATCTGGGACATGCTATGTTCTAAGACTCTCCCCAAAATTCATAAGGATTCATAAAGGTCTTAGAAGATAGAGAAACACAAGGAGAACATCATATAAAAATAAAGGTGTACGTCGGAATTATGTTGCTATAAACCAAGGAACACTTTGGAGTACCAGAAATGGGAGGAGGCAAGAAAGGTCTCTCTTCTAAAGACTTGAGAGGGGGGCAGGCACACAGCAGACACCTTGATTTTGGATTTCTAGCTTCCCAAACTGCTAAAGAAATTTTTCTGTTGTCTTAAGTCACCCAGTTGGTGGCACCTTCTTATAGCATCCTTAGGAAACTAATTATCTAAGAACTACATGTTTTACACTGAATGTCATCGGAAATTAGGTCGTCTAAGAAACACACTTTTTACACTGAATGCCAAAAATCTTCACAGCTGGCTACTAGTGAAAATATAGAGGCTGCAGGTGTCAGTTATACCTGGTCTGCTGTCATGCATTTATGTGGTATGATTTAAATGAATTTCTTCAACACAACACACAAGTAAGGCACATGACAAGAGCACCTTCCTTTCCATGTTCAACAGTATACTTCCTTAGTTACCTAGTAACAGGAACATTAAATACTGTAACTTTAACTTAATTTCAGATCTCTATTTAAATGCTTATTTTAATATTGGTAAGAAATTTGATCTAGTACTCTTATCTAAAAAAGAATGTGGAATCCCAGTTGAATATTTCCATGGAATACATTATTTTATTCCCTTTGTCTTCCAAAATGCCACTAAACTGAACAGATAATAAGATGATGAGAAAAATTATGCCTCCCCAAGACTGATTCACATGAATTTCCTCCCACAACATGGGAAGACAACAGAAAAATTATGAAAACTAATTTTCTATTTTTACAAGAATTTACTGTATTCTATTTGTTTGCCTATAAGCTTTTATATTTTATAATCATTGAGAACAGAACAGTAGATGGCTATTATTACTATAAGGGCCCAGATTTCTCATTTAGGGTATGAAAAGACTTTTTGAGAATAATAAACAAACAGACATATTTCTTGCTAGCATTTTTTTAACCAGGCAAAGTTTTTGGATACATTTGTAAAGGATAAAAATCTTTGTTCTGTCTCAACAGAGCTGTATACAATTACCAAAGTTGAAAACACTCATGTAGGAAATATATAATTAAAAATAACTAAATATCTTACATTGTATTGAATGGAGTGAACTCTGGAAATAGTAAAACATCTGACTTCTCCCTGCCAAAAAGGTGACACTGTGTGCTCAACCATGACAGTTACAGGAATGAAATCATTGCCAAGCAACTCTTCTGTAATCTTGTAAAAGGCTTTTGTATTTGAGGAAAGTTGAGGCAAAGAAAAGTTTGGGAAGCTAATGAGGAAGAAATGGCTTCAGTACAAATTGATCAATAGTGTGCCTGACCAGAAAATCAACTATTAATGGGAAGACAGGAAGAGAAGCTACTTAGAGCTACTTGAGAGCATATTTATTACCACCAGGTGTGTTTAATTGACTGCACCCTAATTCCCTGTTATCATTTGGTCTTTCTGTGCATACAGCAATAGTTTCTTACGTGGAAGTTCAGTAATATGCAGCAGCCTTTCTACTCAGCAGGCTTAAAAATAACCCCAGACAATGTTTTGATTACTTCATTTTCTGTATCATTTAAGAATCCAATAAGCTGTCATCGGTCTCCTTTCATGCTATGGCTATATGCGTGGCAGTAAAATACTATTTGAACTGAGCTCTGCTGCCTACAAAGATGGAGTCATGTCATTGGCACTACATACATTAAATCACTGTATGAGACATTCTATAATGAGAAGTTCAGAGTCTGTGAGTCAGGATAGAATAGAAGTCAAGAGAAAAATTTCAGGCAAATTCTGTAGTGTTCTCTTGGTTCTGCCTGTGAAAAAGGAGCTATGGTCAAATCTGAGTTGCCAAATCTTTGACCTGTGGCCAAAGGGACCCTCCAGCTCAGCTCAGACTTTAGCACCTGATAATCTTCCTATGTCCCTAACTGGTGAGTTCACCTGGAGCACACATTACTAACCAGCACACTTTTAGAAGCAAGCATCTTGATCTTGAGCAAACAGGAGGTCCTTGGGGAATATGCAAGTACTCTCCAAAGATTTATAGAAATCCTTGGGGAAAAAGAACTTGATAGATCAGTATACTTGTCTAGGGCACCTAAGAAGGNTTTTGGGCTCCAAAATCACTGCAGATGGTGACTACAGCCATGAAATTAAAAGACACTTACTCCCTGGGAGGAAAGTTATGACCAGCCTAGACAGCATATTCAAAAGCAGAGACATTAATTTGTCAACAAACATCCATCTAGTCAAGGTTATGGTTTTCCCAGTAGCCATGTATGGATTTGAGAGTAGGACTATAAAAAAAACCGAGCACCAAAGAATTGATACTTCTGAACTGTGGTGTTGGAAAAGACTCTTGAGAGTCCCTTGGACTGCAAGGAGATCCAACCGGTCCATCCTATAGGAAATCAGTCCTGAATATTCATTGGAAGGACTGATGTTGAAGCTGAAACTCCAATACTTTGGCCACCTGATGCAAAGAGCTGACTCATCTGACAAGACCCTGATGCTGGGAGATTGAACACAGGAGGAGAAGGAGACAACAGAGGATGAGATGGTTGGATGGCATCATCAACTCAATGGACGTGAGTTTGGTAAACTCTCAGAGTTGGCGCTGGACAGGGTAGCCTAGCGGACTGCAGTCCATGCGGTCGCAGAGAGTTGGACATGAACTGAACTGACTGACTGACTGATGGAGTAACTTGAAGATTTTAAATATACACAGTTTTTTTGTTTGTTTGTTTGTTTTTTAGCTACAAGTTTCTATTGATAAGAGCACAGTACCTTGTCCAACCACTCCCAGGTAAATTAAGTAACATCCTAGGAGAACCAATAGAAGAGTTTAACATAGCTTTTGGAATCTGCAAGATATACAGAATGGTACTAGAAATAAAAAAATCTAAGTGTTATAGGTTATGGCTAAACTGATCTGTGATAGCAAGTTAGAGAGTGATTAGGCACCTTTACCAGTCAAAGAATCAACCAGCTAAGAGCCATCATCTAACATCAGAGGGCTTCATACAGGTCGAATTTATCGTCTCCATTGATGAATCCTTCATGTGTGCTAAGGAAATATCCAAACATTAATAACCACTCAAAACATGCAACACACAATTTCATGCCTTCACAAACCACCAAAACACATTCCCAACTGTGAGATTATTATAATACATATAAAAATAAGACTATTAATAACATAGAAATCAAATGGAAAATGTAAAGTATCTATAAATCTTCCACTCTTAGGTAAGAAATTAAATGTTGGTAAAGTATGAATCTGCAGTAAAAGAGAAATTAAGTTCTAGTATATGTGCAAAGCCCTACATTATATAAAGTTCTATTTTACATATATGTATATATAAAGTTATATTACATATATTTATGCAAATAATTAAATTTTTAATAAGCAAAGTTCACCCATTTCTCCCATACATTCACATTCCACCTCTGGCAACCATCAATCTCTTCTCTATACCTATGAATTTGTGTTCTTAAAAAAATTATGTTTATTATTTTACTATACTATTAAAATATATTAATATTAGCATGGTAATTAGCATTGCTACAATATAACAATAGTAATATTTAACTTTAATAAATTACTATTTATCTGTTTATATATAATTTTCATATATTATTTGTACTTAGAACATTTCATTTTCTAAAGTCAGGTCCGTCAATAGGCCAACAAATCTTAATATTACAAAAACTTATCTCATTTTCATAACCCTCCATAAAGCCACTCCAACTGATTTTTCATTAACTCTCAAAACATATCATTCCTTGTGATAAGATAGATTTCCATGTTACCCTAAGATTACACAGATGAGGATATCTCGTTATTTTGAGACTGTGTTATTTTTTATAACTTACCTAATGCTTTTAAGAGTCAGTAACAGTCCTATCACGTCCTTGAAACCCCTTAGATTCCTATTTTGTTAGTTTAAAAATACATATATATTTCTTATCACATAATTACATTCTTCTATACTAGATTTTTGTAGGGGAGCTCTGCACATTTCATTAGAGAATAAGTTACTGGGGTGCAAATATCAAAATATTCAACCTGAATGAAATTGTCCTGTGTACAAAATGGGAATTCAATATGTATTCAATGACTGCTATTCTGATCCACAACTCAAAATAATTATAAAGAATGTGCAATGAGGGAGTACCCTAATGACTTCTAAAAGTATTTTAATGGCCCTACTTTGCGATTTTTCACAATTTAAATGTCTGTAGAGAAAATATTTTTAAAATGTGATGATGAAAAGTTCAATACATTAGTGGTCTGAATTTTTAAGCTGCATATTTTTAGCAAAACAAATTACTCAAAGGAATTCTAAATCCTCCAAAGCACACTGGTAGTATAACCAGTGCTGAGACATATTAATTCATTATTAATAAATTCTCAGAATTTATAACTTTTTATGAATGTTTCCATATCCCTTTTATACCCTCAGGAAGTACACAGGTCCTAGGAGAAAGTAAATGAAAATTATGGCCCTATTGGCCTCAAAATAAGTGTTTTCTAGATGAAATATGATTACATATGTAAACTTTATCAGGATATAGCAAATACTAGAAAATCAATTCATATTCTTGCAAAATCCTTGTACTAGAGTGAAAAGTGAAAGTCCCTCAGTCATGTCCAACTCTTTGTGACTCTATTATCTATAGTCCACCAGGCTCTTCTGTCCACAGAATTTTCCAGGCAAGAATACTGAAGTAGGTTGCCATTCCCTTCTCCAGTGGATCTTCCCAACCCAGAGATTGACTGCTGGTCTCCTGCAATGAAGGCAGGAGTCACCAGGGAAACCCTGTACTAGAATAGTCTATGCCAACTGCAGCTATCTATTAAAGTGTAAGCCTATAATATGCTATTTAGAATAACAATACCTATTTGATTGACAAAGGCTTACTAAAACTGTAAGTTTATGATTCATCCAACAATTCACTCACCTGCCCATCAATCAATTTATTCATTCATTTATCCTGTGAGTATGAGTGTATAAGTTAGTCTGCCTCAATGTCTTAGGATATTAATTAGATATATGGTTAAGGTAATAATTTGTACATATCCTCTTGAATAATAAAAAATAAATGTTAAACTCTTATCACACTAATATTTTTTGGTATTATGTGCATTTGTACCACATGCATGAATAATTTAATTAAGTAAAAGTACAAAAAAGAGCAAGAGATAAAGAGGACTAACCCCATGAATAGTCAGCATCCAATGAAAGGTATGTTGAAGAAAANATAATTATAAAGAATGTGCAATGAGGGAGTACCCTAATGACTTCTAAAAGTATTTTAATGGCCCTACTTTGCGATTTTTCACAATTTAAATGTCTGTAGAGAAAATATTTTTAAAATGTGATGATGAAAAGTTCAATACATTAGTGGTCTGAATTTTTAAGCTGCATATTTTTAGCAAAACAAATTGCTCAAAGGAATTCTAAATCCTCCAAAGCACACTGGTAGTATAACCAGTGCTGAGACATATTAATTCATTATTAATAAATTCTCAGAATTTATAACTTTTTATGAATGTTTCCATATCCCTTTTATACCCTCAGGAAGTACACAGGTCCTAGGAGAAAGTAAATGAAAATTATGGCCCTATTGGCCTCAAAATAAGTGTTTTCTAGATAAAATATGATTACATATGTAAACTTTATCAGGATATAGCAAATACTAGAAAATCAATTCATATTCTTGCAAAATCCTTGTACTAGAGTGAAAAGTGAAAGTCCCTCAGTCATGTCCAACTCTTTGTGACTCTATTATCTATAGTCCACCAGGCTCTTCTGTCCACAGAATTTTCCAGGCAAGAATACTGAAGTAGGTTGCCATTCCCTTCTCCAGTGGATCTTCCCAACCCAGAGATTGACTGCTGGTCTCCTGCAATGAAGGCAGGAGTCACCAGGGAAACCCTGTACTAGAATAGTCTATGCCAACTGCAGCTATCTATTAAAGTGTAAGCCTATAATATGCTATTTAGAATAACAATACCTATTTGATTGACAAAGGCTTACTAAAACTGTAAGTTTATGATTCATCCAACAATTCACTCACCTGCCCATCAATCAATTTATTCATTCATTTATTCCTGTGAGTATGAGTGTATAAGTTAGTCTGCCTCAATGTCTTAGGATATTAATTAGATATATGGTTAAGGTAATAATTTGTACATATCCTCTTGAATAATAAAAAATAAATGTTAAACTCTTATCATACTAATATTTTTTGGTATTATGTGCATTTGTACCCCATGCATGAATAATTTAATTTAGTAAAAGTACAAAAAAGAGCAAGAGATAAAGAGGACTAACCCCATGAATAGTCAGCATCCAATGAAAGGTATGTTGAAGAAAATGATGGGCATGGGTATAATAAACATTCTACTCTGATAAAGTTATCATAATATTTATATTAGTGAGCCAAATATCTTTTTCAGGAAATAGAGTGAGAAAGTCAGGAAAACTAGGTCTAGAGTTTCTATTATTTGAGTTGAATATCCAGCCAACACATTAGACTAATTTGACAATCTGGGACATGCTATGTTCTAAGACTCTCCCCAAAATTCATAAGGATTCATAAAGGTCTTAGAAGACAGAGAAACACAAGGAGAACATCATATAAAAATAAAGGTGTACGTCGGAATTATGTTGCTATAAACCAAGGAACACTTTGGAGTACCAGAAATGGGAGGAGGCAAGAAAGGTCTCTCTTCTAAAGACTTGAGAGGGGGGCAGGCACACAGCAGACACCTTGATTTTGGATTTCTAGCTTCCCAAACTGCTAAAGAAATTTTTCTGTTGTCTTAAGTCACCCAGTTGGTGGCACCTTCTTATAGCATCCTTAGGAAACTAATTATCTAAGAACTACATGTTTTACACTGAATGTCATCGGAAATTAGGTCGTCTAAGAAACACACTTTTTACACTGAATGCCAAAAATCTTCACAGCTGGCTACTAGTGAAAATATAGAGGCTGCAGGTGTCAGTTATACCTGGTCTGCTGTCATGCATTTATGTGGTATGATTTAAATGAATTTCTTCAACACAACACACAAGTAAGGCACATGACAAGAGCACCTTCCTTTCCATGTTCAACAGTATACTTCCTTAGTTACCTAGTAACAGGAACATTAAATACTGTAACTTTAACTTAATTTCAGATCTCTATTTAAATGCTTATTTTAATATTGGTAAGAAATTTGATCTAGTACTCTTATCTAAAAAAGAATGTGGAATCCCAGTTGAATATTTCCATGGAATACATTATTTTATTCCCTTTGTCTTCCAAAATGCCACTAAACTGAACAGATAATAAGATGATGAGAAAAATTATGCCTCCCCAAGACTGATTCACATGAATTTCCTCCCACAACATGGGAAGACAACAGAAAAATTATGAAAACTAATTTTCTATTTTTACAAGAATTTACTGTATTCTATTTGTTTGCCTATAAGCTTTTATATTTTATAATCATTGAGAACAGAACAGTAGATGGCTATTATTACTATAAGGGCCCAGATTTCTCATTTAGGGTATGAAAAGACTTTTTGAGAATAATAAACAAACAGACATATTTCTTGCTAGCATTTTTTTAACCAGGCAAAGTTTTTGGATACATTTGTAAAGGATAAAAATCTTTGTTCTGTCTCAACAGAGCTGTATACAATTACCAAAGTTGAAAACACTCATGTAGGAAATATATAATTAAAAATAACTAAATATCTTACATTGTATTGAATGGAGTGAACTCTGGAAATAGTAAAACATCTGACTTCTCCCTGCCAAAAAGGTGACACTGTGTGCTCAACCATGACAGTTACAGGAATGAAATCATTGCCAAGCAACTCTTCTGTAATCTTGTAAAAGGCTTTTGTATTTGAGGAAAGTTGAGGCAAAGAAAAGTTTGGGAAGCTAATGAGGAAGAAATGGCTTCAGTACAAATTGATCAATAGTGTACCTGACCAGAAAATCAACTATTAATGGGAAGACAGGAAGAGAAGCTACTTAGAGCTACTTGAGAGCATATTTATTACCACCAGGTGTGTTTAATTGACTGCACCCTAATTCCCTGTTATCATTTGGTCTTTCTGTGCATACAGCAATAGTTTCTTACGTGGAAGTTCAGTAATATGCAGCAGCCTTTCTACTCAGCAGGCTTAAAAATAACCCCAGACAATGTTTTGATTACTTCATTTTCTGTATCATTTAAGAATCCAATAAGCTGTCATCGGTCTCCTTTCATGCTATGGCTATATGCGTGACAGTAAAATACTATTTGAACTGAGCTCTGCTGCCTACAAAGATGGAGTCATGTCATTGGCACTACATACATTAAATCACTGTATGAGACATTCTATAATGAGAAGTTCAGAGTCTGTGAGTCAGGATAGAATAGAAGTCAAGAGAAAAATTTCAGGCAAATTCTGTAGTGTTCTCTTGGTTCTGCCTGTGAAAAAGGAGCTATGGTCAAATCTGAGTTGCCAAATCTTTGACCTGTGGCCAAAGGGACCCTCCAGCTCAGCTCAGACTTTAGCACCTGATAATCTTCCTGTGTCCCTAACTGGTGAGTTCACCTGGAGCACACATTACTAACCAGCACACTTTTAGAAGCAAGCATCTTGATCTTGAGCAAACAGGAGGTCCTTGGGGAATATGCAAGTACTCTCCAAAGATTTATAGAAATCCTTGGGGAAAAAGAACTTGATAGATCAGTATACTTGTCTAGGGCACCTAAGAAGGAAGCTTCGCTTAGGTTATTTGACTATTAAGTAGAATTAGGACCTCTGCAGACTACAAATTTGGAAATATCTGAACTAAATACCACTACCCTAGAATCTGGATGGTAACACAATTTGGGGGATCAGACACAGGAGACAAATGATTAAGAAGCTAAGAAAATAAAGCCAAAATGAGGCCCCAAGGGCATAACTGATGAGGCTTTTCCTCCTCTTTCTAATCTCATTAGTGTTTGACTCAAAGTCTGAGAGTGCACGGGAGCAGACCAGCTCTCACAATTTAGGTCACACTCTGGTTCCTCAAATAGCTGCATAACTGCAGTATTATGGTTACATGCAACACTAACACCTGTATTTCTTTCTTTCATTTAAATATACTGTTTAATGCTAACAATGTAAGACAGAGGCATGCTCACTGCCACAGAGACATGCTCACTGCCACACAGAGACCTATTTCACTAATCAACATTTTATGATGTTCACATCCTTTATTATAACACAGAGCTATTTATTCATTTATTTCTGTGAATAACTTTCTCCAAGTCTTATTTGAGAATGCATTTCATGAGAAACTAGTGGGTTTCAAAATGCCATTAACTATCACATTCCATCGTCTCTAGCTTGTGGCTGAAATGGCAGGCTGGCAGGGAAAAATACAGTTGTTTTCATGGAGGCAAATTTAATCTCATTAAAGAAAACTGGGTTAAAGAAAAATGCCCTACCATGCAATCTAACACTCTTTAACCACAAACACCCTCATCTCAATTTGAATGCAACTGTGTAAATAATGTCAGAAATTGTGCACACTACAAAATGGATATACTTTTCTTCCACAACTTGGAAAGGGCGGGGGGGAAGACCTTGATTTCCATTTCTAGCTTTGCAAATGGCTAAGCTGACTTTCTGCAAGTCACTGTGGAAGACTTGGCTCCCTCCTCTGTAAAGTGGAGAGAGTGGATTAAATAACTGCAAAGGTCCTTTCAAAACTCAAACATTCTATAACCTTTTGTAATCTAAAGCAATAAAACATGTTTCCTANAAGCTGACTTTCTGCAAGTCACTGTGGAAGACTTGGCTCCCTCCTCTGTAAAGTGGAGAGAGTGGATTAAATAACTGCAAAGGTCCTTTCAAAACTCAAACATTCTATAACCTTTTGTAATCTAAAGCAATAAAACATGTTTCCTAACATCTAACTTATGTCCTTACTAATGCAATTAAAACACAATTTATTCTCTAGAGAGGAATGGAGAAAATGCATAGCACTGTATTTCAGTATCAGGAAAAAGGAAAAATGACCTCATAATTTTATGTGTAATTTAATTTGCATAAAGTATTTAAATTTAAAGATTTCATTTTGCAATAAATATTCACTCCTAAAATATATTTTTAAATCTGAGTAATTAAAAGTATGGACATCAGAAGACTTTTCTTAGGAGACTTTTCATAGTACTGAAAAGCCAGCATTTTAAAAGCACATATAGCAAGCAGTTTAACTTACCGAATCAAAAATTTTTATCAGCATATTTATTCTTTTAATAATAACATTTTATTTTTAATTATCTGAGAATTATCATTTTGGCAGTTGCTCCAGGTAAGTTAATTTTGATGTTAAGAAATTGCCTACATATATGTAAGATTATTTTTAGAAAGAAATTTTATTTTGAAATCAACTGTAATGTAACAGTTGTTCAAATTCTTCATAGTCTGAAATCAAATGTATTATCAAAATATTTAGACAAGCTACTGTCATTATAATAACTATGAATAGTGATTCTAAATCTCTACATAGTAAATAAAAGTTCCCAGACTAAAAACAGAGCTGCATTTTTCTGAATGGATTTATTATCTTTTGTTTCCACATAAATTATATCCTAACAAAAATAGATAATTGCTTACTTTACTAATAAAATCATGCAAATATTCCATTCTGGTTTGTAGTTTATTTTTTATTAACTTATAGAAGCAGTATATATACAGTTTTACAAGTATAGAGTAGACAATGACCAGAAAATAAATTATTCCAAATTATTATAAAATAATTATAAGAAAAATTCCTTCTGTCCTTGAGTCCTGGTTCATACTCGCAGCTATTACTTGTAATAATTTATCATTATTTGGTATTATAGGGCTTCCCAGGAGCAGTGGTAAAGAATCCAGTTGAATTTCAGTAGGTGCAAGAGATGCAAATTCAATCCCAAACTTGCAAAGATCTCCTAGAGGAAGAAATGGCAAGCCACTCCAGTATTCTTGCCTGGAAAATCCCATGGACAGAGGGCCTGGAGGGACACAGTTCAAGCAGTCACAAAGAGATGGACATGACTGAGTGACTGAGCAGGACAGCAACACTTGATGTTCCACAGCAATTCGACTCTTATAAGCAACACTAATTATTTAACTAATATTTCATCCACATTACACTATAAATATTTTCACTTGTATTACACTATGTCTTTATATTAATTAACTAATTCAACAGTTCTATATTATAAATATTGTTAGTATTATCTATGTGTGAAGATACTAAAGGGTGGGAAGATTAAATAACTTGTTCAAGTCCATGCCAAAATTTACAGGAATTTGACATCGGCCCAACTNAGTAGTCTGAACATTCTCTGGTATTGTTTTGCTTTGGGATTGGAATGAAAACTGATCTTTTCCAGTGCTGTGGCTACTACAGAGTTTTCCAAGTTTGCTGGCATATTAAGTGCAGCACTTTAACATCATTATCTTCTAGAGTTTGAAATGGATTAGCTGGAATTCAGTCACTTCCACTGCCTTTGTTTGTAGTAATGCCTCCTAAGGTTTGCACTGACTTGACTTCATACTCCAGGATGTCTGGCTCTAGGTGAGTGACCACACCATTGTGGTTAGCCGGCTCATTAAGACTTTTTTGGATAGTTTTCCCACGTATTCTGGGCACCTCTTCTTAATCTATTTTGCTTCTGCTAGGTCCTTGCCATTTCTGCTCTTTATTGTGCCCATTTTTGCATGAAATATGCCCTTAGTATTTCCAATTTTCTTGAAGAGATCTTTAACTGTCTCTTATACACATCTTCTTTTTTTTCTGACCTTATTTTTTTTTTTTAGAATTCCCTTGCTTTTTCTATGGTCTAACAGATGTTGGGGTTTTGATTTCTGGTTCCTCTGTCTTTTCTAAGTCCAGCTTCTACATGTGGAAGTTCTGGGTTCCTGTACTATTGAAGCCTAGCTTGAAGGATTTTGAGCATTATCTTCATACCATGTGAAATGAGTGCAACTGTACAGTAGTCTGAACATTCTCTGGTATTGTTTTGCTTTGGGATTGGAATGAAAACTGATCTTTTCCAGTGCTGTGGCTACTACAGAGTTTTCCAAGTTTGCTGGCATATTAAGTGCAGCACTTTAACATCATTATCTTCTAGAGTTTGAAATGGATTAGCTGGAATTCAGTCACTTCCACTGCCTTTGTTTGTAGTAATGCCTCCTAAGGTTTGCACTGACTTGACTTCATACTCCAGGATGTCTGGCTCTAGGTGAGTGACCACACCATTGTGGTTAGCCGGCTCATTAAGACTTTTTTGGATAGTTTTCCCACGTATTCTGGGCACCTCTTCTTAATCTATTTTGCTTCTGCTAGGTCCTTGCCATTTCTGCTCTTTATTGTGCCCATTTTTGCATGAAATATGCCCTTAGTATTTCCAATTTTCTTGAAGAGATCTTTAGTCTTTCCAGTTCTATTGTTTATTACTCTTCCTTGAGAGCTTCCATGTTGAAGCTTTCTGTACTTTTTTTTTTTTAATGAGTAATGGTGTTCTGAATGATGCCTTAGTACCGTGCCTTTATCTTACAGGAGCACTTCTCCCCGAGTATTTCTTTACTTTCTTATCAGCCTCAGGAGGCTTCCCAGGTGGTGCAGGTAGTAAAGAATTCACCTGCTAATGTAAGTGATGTGGGTTCAATCCCTGGACTGGGAGGATTCCCTGGAGAAGGAAATGATAATCTACTCCAGTATTCTTGCCACATGCATCCTCAGGAGACACTGAAGTATTCAGAATAAAAATCAACAATAACCATTTCTGTAATTCTAATGTAAAGTGTGTCCTATTCTGCCAACTCCATATAACCCCTCTGGAAATCAACATTCATTCTGCCTACTGCTCTCATCTTGCCATAAGTTCTGTCTCAGTGTTTGCTGGCAGTGCCCACCAGCGGCAGCGTGGCAGAGCGCCAAAGAACTGATGCTTTTGAACTGCGATGTTGAAGAAGACTCTTGAGAGTCTCTTGGACTGCAAAGAAGTCAAACCAGTCCATCCTAAAGCAAATCAGTCCTGAATATTCACTGGAAGGACTGAGGCTGAAGCTGAAACTCCAATACTTTGGCTACGTGATATGAAGAATTGACTCACTAAAAAAGACCCTGATGCTGGGAAATATTGAAGGCAGGAGGTGAAGGAGACAACAGAGGGTGAAATGGTTGGATGGCATCACTGACTTGATGGACATGAGTTTGAGTAAGCTCTGGGAGTTGGTGATGGACAGGGAAGCCTGGCATGCTGCAGTCCACAGGGCTGCAAAGAGTCAGACATAACTTAGTGACTGAATTGAACTGAATGTCAAGCAATATTTTAAGCTATGCACTGGGTTTATTGATTAAGAATATCTGGCTGCATGAAACAGAATATTTAAAATTCAATGACTTAATATTTGACTTTTTTTTTCATACCAAGTTGCAAAGAGGCAAATGTACATGGAAGTTCATCCAGTCACCCAAAATACTAGAACTGGTATATCTGTGATGACATTTCATTTCCTTCATTATTGACAAACAGCCTCCCTGGTAGTAAACACTGTGCCTGAATTAACAGTCAAATGAACTAGGAGACCTAGAGACAAACATTATATTTTCTTCTTATCAGAAAAAGTCAACCACTTTTAAGAAGCTCTCCCAAACTGTCATGTTCAATTGTATAGAATTGCTTCCAAGAAACTCATACATTCAAGAAAGGCTAGGAAAGCAAGTATATAGATTTTCTGTCTTTTGCATGAAAGTGAGAAAAAAGGGTTTCTGAAATCCTTAATTGCTGCATGACTCAACCATGGGTGTTTCACCAGATGCTCAAAATCATATTTTAGAAAGTTATGCAAACACTTAATGATTAATAAAATTTAGACAATACATATTTACAAGTGCTAAAGTAGTAAAAACCAACTGGTGATTGAACTCTACTCTTTTAATATGAAACTGTGTTAAAATTAACTAAAACTTAAGTATTCTTTTCTGTTGTAGATACTATCTCAAATTTGACAATATTATAAAACTTAATTTGAGACCTGTAGAAATCATGGTCTATATATTTATATTTGTCTATTTAATGAGTTTGGATCCTCATAACAAAACTATACAGTGGCTTAAACAACAGGAATACTGAGTTTTCTCACAATTTTGAAGGCTGTTAAGTCAGCGATTAGGGTGTCAATATGGGTGGGTTCTGGTGACAGCTTTTTTCCTGGCTTGTCAGTGGTCACCTTCTCACAATACCTTTATAAATTGGAAAGAAAGAGAGAAAGGGGAAAAATAATTTCTGTAACCTTTCTATAAGGTCACAATTCTATTGGCTTAAAGCCTCACCCTTATGGATTCATAAACCCACTTAAAGACTCACACTATACTCTAATAGACAGCACTATCTTAGATCATGAATCAGCAAACTATTTGTTATAAAGGGTTAGATATCAACATTTGGCTTTGTTGGACTATAGTCTTTGTCACAACTATGTAATCCTGCCATTTATATCATGGAAGCAGGCTTAGAAAACAAATAATAAATGGAGGTGGCAGTATTCCAAAACAACTTTATGTACAGTATTTGGCAGGGTGGATTTGGCCTTTGGGTTTGATTTGGTACCCTTTTTATGCAAAATTTTGANATATCATGGAAGCAGGCTTAGAAAACAAATAATAAATGGAGGTGGCAGTATTCCAAAACAACTTTATGTACAGTATTTGGCAGGGTGGATTTGGCCTTTGGGTTTGATTTGGTGCCCTTTTTATGCAAAATTTTGAGAATTGAAGCTATGAATAACCTATGATCCAGGAACAGAAAGAAAAAAAAAAAAAAAAAGTCTTGTTCCCTGATGGCACTGGGGCTCCTATAGCAGCCCATGATCAATGATATTTATGCACAACAAAGATAAACTGTCTTTTCTGATGCCTCAGTATTTCTAATATTTGTACTTAAATCTAATTACATCCACATACTAAGATTCCACTATATGATTTTACAAGTTTCAAGTGTATAAATCTTCAATTGTCACTTTCATATAGTTAATATCTAACTTGTCTTATTATTTTTATATATCAATAATCAATATCTAGGTTTGCTTTATTGTTTAGTCACTGTCATGTCCAATTCTTTGAGACCCCATGGACTGTAATCTACCAAGTTCCTCTGCCCATGAGATTTTCTCTTTCTTTTTTTTTTTTGAAGTTTTAATTTCATTTATTTTATTTTATTTTTTATTTTTTTAATACTTTATTCTATTTTACAGTACTGTATTGGTTTTGCCATACATTGACATGAATCAGCCATAGGTGTACATGCCCATGAGATTTTCTAGGCAAGAATACTGGAGGTGGGTCATAGAGGATCCTGTTGTGATCTATGTCGGAGAGTGTTTTGTCTATATTCTCCTCTAGGAGTTTTATAGTTTCTGGTCTTACATTTAGATCTTTAATCCATTTTGAGTTTATTTTTGTGTATGGCATTAGAAAGTGTTCTAGTTTCATTCTTTCACAAGTGGTTGACCAGTTTTCCCAGCACCACATGTTAAAGCGATTGTCTTACTCCATTGTATATTCTTGCCTCCTTTGTTGAAGATAAGGTGCCAATAGGTGTATAGATTTATCTCTGAGCTTACTATTTTGTTCCATTGATCTATATTTCTGTCTTTGTGCCAGTACCATACTGTCTTGATGACTGTGGCTTTATAGTAGAGACTGAAGTTAGGCAGGTTGATTCCTCCGGCTCCATTCTTTTTTCTCAAGATTGTTTTGGCTAGTCAAGATTTTTTGTATTTCCATACAAAGTGTGAAATTATTTGTTCTAGTTCTCTGAAAAATACCATTGGTAGCTTGATAGGGATTGCACTGAATCTATAGATTGCTTTGGGTAGTATACTCATTCTCACTATATTGATTCTTCCAATCCATGAACATGGTATATTTCTCCATAAATCAGAGCAGGATCCTCTAAGAC
>SJYW01030591.1:332969-367179 GCA_006410735.1 Raphicerus campestris | reverse complement strand
TAAGCAAGGTGAAAAGACAGCCTTCAGAATGAGAGAAAATAATAGCAAATGAAACAACTGACAAAGAGTTAATCTCAAAAATATACAAGCAACTCCTGCAGCTCAATTTGAGAAAAATAAATGACCCAATCAAAAAATGGGCCAAAGAACTAAACAGACATTTCTCCAAAGAAGACATACAGATGGCTAACAAACACATGAAAAGATGCTCAACATCACTCATTATCAGAGAAATGCAAATCAAAACCACAATGAGGTACCATTTCATGCCAGTCAGAATGGTTGTGATTCAAAAGTCTACAAGCAATAAACGCTGGAGAGGGTGTGGAGAAAAGGGAACCCTCTTAAACTGTTGGTGGGCATGCAAACTAGTATAGCCACTATGGAGAACAGTGTGGAGATTCCTTAAAAAACTGGAAATAGAACTGTCATATGACCTCACAATCCCACTGCTGGGCCTACACACTGAGGAAACCAGAATTGAAAGAGACACATGTACCCCAATGTTCATCGCAGCACTGTTTAGAATAGCCAGGACATGGAAGCAATATAGATTGCTTTGGGTAGTATACTCATCAGCAGGCGAAAAGATAAGAAATCTGTGGTACATATACACAATGGAATATTACTCAGCCATTAAAAAGGATACATTTGAATCAGTTCTAATGAGGTGGATGAAACTGGAGCCTATTATGCAGAGTGAAGTAAGCCAGAAAGAAAAACACCAATACAGTATACTAATGCATATATATGGAATATAGAAAGATGGTAATAATAATCCTGTATGCGGGACAGCAAAAGAGACACAGATGTATAGATCAGTCTTTTGGACTCTGTGGGAGAGGGAGAGGGTGGGGTGATTTGGGAGAATGGCATTGAAACATAGATATTATCATATGTGAAATGAATCCCCAGTTCAGGTTTGATGCATGATATAGGGTGCTCAGGGCTGGTGCACTGGGATGACCCAGAGGGATAAGATGGTGAGGGAGGTAGGAGGGGGGTTCAGGATGGGGAAAACATGTACACCTATGGTGGATTTATGTCAATGTATGGCAAAACCAATACAATATTGTAATTAGCCTCCAATTAAAATAAATAAATTTTAAAAATAAAAATGAAAAATAAAGTTCTACAATTAAAAAAAAAAAAAAAAGGATACTGGAGTAGGTTGCCATTTCCAGCTCCTGGGAATCTTCCCAACCCAGGCAACAAATCTGCCTCTCTTGTGTCTCCTGCATTGTCAGGTAGATTATTTACTGCTGAGTCACTTGATAAGACCCAGGTTTGCTTTGTACTAAACTCATTTGGTCCCATCACTTCATGGCAAATAGAAGGGGGAAAAGTGTAAACAGTGACAGATTTTATTTTAGGGGGCTCCAAAATCACTGTGGACATGGATTCAGCTATAAACTTAAAAGACGTTTTCTCCTTGGAAGGAATGCTATTCAAACCTAGACAGTGTATTAAATAACACAGACATCATTTTGCTGTCAAAGGTTCATAAGTCAAAGCTATGTTTTTCCCAGTAGTCACATACAGATGTGAGAACTGGACCATAACAAAGGCTGAGCACAGAAGAACTGATGCTTTTGAACTGGTGATGGATAAAACTCTTGAGAGTCCCAAAGATTGGACAAGCAAACCAATCAATCCTAAAGGAAATCAATCTGAATATTCATTAGAAGGACTGATGCTGAAGTTCCAATATTTTGGCCACCTGATGCAAGGAGCCAACTCACTGGAAAATACCCTGACACAGAGATTCACGGCAGTAGGAAAGGTGGTTGACAGAGGATTATATTGTTGGATACTATCAACAATTCAATGGATATGAGTTTGATCAAACTCTAGGAGATAGTAAAGGACAGGGAAGCCTGGCATACTACAGTCCATAGGGTTGCAGAAGTTGTGCATGACTGAGCAACTAAACAACAATAATAATATTTAATATGTAGTAGTGGAATAAAGATCAATATCGTGCAAAAATGTATGTATCAATAAGTTATTACACCTAAGAAATCAATCTTAGTGAGCAAAGAAAAAGAAAGCTCAATTAGTAAAATAATACTACTAAACATCCAAGAAGTTCATTATTTAAAACCCTATTAAAGTAATTTTCTTCACAGTTACAATCTTCATGAAAAACTACTCTCATTAACTATAATAGCTCAAAGTAATTCATCAGCTAATTCACTGCTTCATAGGCTGATCATGAGATGAAGCATCACAACTCATTCTCTTTTTTTAACCCTAGTTAACTATATAAATTGTATGGCTTGTTGTTAAATTTGCATTACATGCCCCCTAACATTGCATGACTAGGCAGTTCTGACCAACTTATCTAACACTGAATAAAGCCCAAGTCAACATTTTCTAAATAATACAGCAGAAAATTAAGTAGTCCTTGAATGATGTATAATTTACAATAGTTGTGTGGCATTAATGCTAATAGTACTATTACAGAATACCAGAAAAAACAGAATGGAAAGATTTACCTCTGTTAATAAACAAACAAATCTTCCTGATGCCCTATTTCAGTGTGTGAAATCCCAACAACTTGTAATAGGAACTAATATGTAGCCAAGGCAATACCCTTGGGAATGATATTGACAAGGAGAGAGGCAAGTAGGTTAAATAGCAGCAAACACCACTCATCACACCACAGTTTGCTCATTCTTCAATCTTTGTGATACCCCTGCAACTCTAAAAATTTTTATCCCACTATATTCTTTTCATATATATTGAAAAAACAAGCATGTCAGAAAAGTTTGTAAACACATCCAACATTGTCCATGAACTGGTACATAGATTTAATTCCAAGACTGATTGATATGAAAACTGATACCTTGACAATACAGCCCAAGACAGTAGATGATTGATATGTCTTTCTATGAATTAAAATCCCATCTAGAAAAAAGAATTACTTTCAGCCACCAATGAGGAAAGAATGAATTGTCCNAAAAATAAAGTTCTACAATTAAAAAAAAAAAAAAAAGGATACTGGAGTAGGTTGCCATTTCCAGCTCCTGGGGATCTTCCCAACCCAGGCAACAAATCTGCCTCTCTTGTGTCTCCTGCATTGTCAGGTAGATTATTTACTGCTGAGTCACTTGATAAGACCCAGGTTTGCTTTGTACTAAACTCATTTGGTCCCATCACTTCATGGCAAATAGAAGGGGGAAAAGTGTAAACAGTGACAGATTTTATTTTGGGGGGCTCCAAAATCACTGTGGACATGGATTCAGCTATAAACTTAAAAGACGTTTTCTCCTTGGAAGGAATGCTATTCAAACCTAGACAGTGTATTAAATAGCACAGACATCACTTTGCTGTCAAAGGTTCATAAGTCAAAGCTATGTTTTTCCCAGTAGTCACATACAGATGTGAGAACTGGACCATAACAAAGGCTGAGCACAGAAGAACTGATGCTTTTGAACTGGTGATGGATAAAACTCTTGAGAGTCCCAAAGATTGGACAAGCAAACCAATCAATCCTAAAGGAAATCAATCTGAATATTCATTAGAAGGACTGATGCTGAAGTTCCAATATTTTGGCCACCTGATGCAAGGAGCCAACTCACTGGAAAATACCCTGACACAGAGATTCATGGCAGTAGGAAAGGTGGTTGACAGAGGATTATATTGTTGGATACTATCAACAATTCAATGGATATGAGTTTGATCAAACTCTAGGAGATAGTAAAGGACAGGGAAGCCTGGCATACTACAGTCCATAGGGTTGCAGAAGTTGTGCATGACTGAGCAACTAAACAACAATAATAATATTTAATATGTAGTAGTGGAATAAAGATCAATATCGTGCAAAAATGTATGTATCAATAAGTTATTACACCTAAGAAATCAATCTTAGTGAGCAAAGAAAAAGAAAGCTCAATTAGTAAAATAATACTACTAAACATCCAAGAAGTTCATTATTTAAAACCCTATTAAAGTAATTTTCTTCACAGTTACAATCTTCATGAAAAACTACTCTCATTAACTATAATAGCTCAAAGTAATTCATCAGCTAATTCACTGCTTCATAGGCTGATCATGAGATGAAGCATCACAACTCATTCTCTTTTTTTAACCCTAGTTAACTATATAAATTGTATGGCTTGTTGTTAAATTTGCATTACATGCCCCCTAACATTGCATGACTAGGCAGTTCTGACCAACTTATCTAACACTGAATAAAGCCCAAGTCAACATTTTCTAAATAATACAGCAGAAAATTAAGTAGTCCTTGAATGATGTATAATTTACAATAGTTGTGTGGCATTAATGCTAATAGTACTATTACAGAATACCAGAAAAAACAGAATGGAAAGATTTACCTCTGTTAATAAACAAACAAATCTTCCTGATGCCCTATTTCAGTGTGTGAAATCCCAACAACTTGTAATAGGATCTAATATGTAGCCAAGGCAATACCCTTGGGAATGATATTGACAAGGAGAGAGGCAAGTAGGTTAAATAGCAGCAAACACCACTCATCACACCACAGTTTGCTCATTCTTCAATCTTTGTGATACCCCTGCAACTCTAAAAATTTTTATCCCACTATATTCTTTNGGAATGATATTGACAAGGAGAGAGGCAAGTAGGTTAAATAGCAGCAAACACCACTCATCACACCACAGTTTGCTCATTCTTCAATCTTTGTGACACCCCTGCAACTCTAAAAATTTTTATCCCACTATATTCTTTTCATATATATTGAAAAAACAAGCATGTCAGAAAAGTTTGTAAACACATCCAACATTGTCCATGAACTGGTACATAGATTTAATTCCAAGACTGATTGATATGAAAACTGATACCTTGACAATACAGCCCAAGACAGTAGATGATTGATATGTCTTTCTATGAATTAAAATCCCATCTAGAAAAAAGAATTACTTTCAGCCACCAATGAGGAAAGAATGAATTGTCCAGTTGTCACTGCTTGTATGACAGTGGTGTCAGTGAATGTATATATGAAAACACACCCAGTGGATTTTCTGTCATTAGAAGCAAGCAAGAGCAAAGATAAATGTGACATCTATAGTACTAAACTCATTTTTTTTTCTTGTCATGGCATTTTTTTTTATTATAGTTTGAAACATTGCTAGTGGAAAATGGTTTGAAGTGACTTCATAACCTCACAAATAAAATTGAGATTATATCTTCATTAATACTTCAATTTTCATTAATACTCCAGGCTTTCACTTGGTTACCCCACAATATATTTTTTTTTCTAAAATACTCATCTTCACATATTTTGAAAAAAAAAATCATAATGGAGCTTTCCAGTGCTCAACAAATCCAATAATTATAAATTGGAAATAATTCCATAATAATGCAACATAAACACAATTAAATACTGAGGAATATTTGTAGCCATTATCACCATCAGTTGAGATACTAAAAATGCCCACTGTGTAACTTTTCTTTTAATTATCTCTCTCTCTCTCTCTCTCTCTCTCTCTCTCACTCACTCATAATAACCAGTTCAGGATGGGTTTTAGAAACAGTGGTAGTGTTTTTTGGTAACAAGAAAAACCATTGGCACTTAAGTTGCTGCTGCTGCTGCTGTTAAGTCGTGTCAGTCGTGTCCAACTCTGTGTGACCCCATAGACGGCAGCCCACCAGGCTCCCCTGTCCCTGGGATTCTCCAGGCAAGAACACTGGAGTGGGTTGCCATTTCCTTCTCCAATGCATGAAAGTGAAACGTGAAACTGAAGTTGCTCAGTCGTGTCTGACTCTTTGCGACCCTATGGTCTACAGCCCACCAGCCTCCTCTGTCCATGGGATTTTCCAGGCAAGAGCACTGGAATGGGGTGCGGTTGCCTTCTCTGGGCACTTAAGCTACAGTGCTACATTAAATATTGGGGTGCATATATCTTTTGGAATTAAAAGTTTTTGTTTCCTTAAGATAAACAACTAGAAGTGGAATTGTTAGACTATATGATAGCTCTAGTTTTAATTTTTTGAGGCACTTCAATACTGTTTTCCATACTGGTTGTACCTGCTGACATTCACATCAATACTACATAAGGTTTCCCTTTTCTCCATCATCTCACCAATAGAGAATCATTGTTCCTTGTCTCCTTGATAACAGCTTTTCTGACTGGTTTTAGGTGGTACTTCATTGTGGTTTTGATTTGTTCTGCGTATGGGATCTTAGTCCCCTGACCTGGGTTCAGACTTGGGCCATCAACAGTGAGAATGAGGAGTCCTAACCTTTGGACTGCCAGGGAATTCCCTGTGCAAAAGCTCCTATTTTGACTTAGCCTCATTTGTTTATCTCTGCTATATGCATATCAGTATTTCAGTACAACATTATTTACAATAGCCAAGATATGGGAGCAATCTAAATGTCAATCAAATAGATAAATATATAAAGAAAAAGCTGTGTGTGTGTGTTTACAATAGAATATTACTTAGCCATAAAGATAAATAAAAACTTGGAATTTATGACAATATGGATGGACCTAGGAGGCATTTTCTGTGTGAGATAAGGCAAAGACAGATACCATATTATTTCACTTAAATGCAGAATATAAAAAAGAAAACAAATGAACAAATATAGAAAATAAAAATAGAACCATTGATTCAGAGAACAAACTAGTGGTTATCAGAAGGAAGGGGGTGAGGAAATGGGAAAAGTAAGTAAAGAGGATAAAGTATATAAACTTATAGCTATAAAATAAATAAGGGGATGTATTAATAACACATCAGAGAAAATAGTCAGTGATATTGTAATATCTTTGTATAGGGATAGATGATAATGACTTATTGTGGTGATCAATCTGTAGTACAATAAAATATTGAATCAATTGTACAGCTAAAAGGAATACAAAATTGCAAGTTAACTTTTGGTTTCCCTGGTGGCTCAGACTATAAAGAATCTGCCTGCAATACAGGAGACCTGGGTTTATCTTTGGATTGGGATGATCCCCTGTTGAATGGTTACCCACTCCAGTATCTTTGCCTGGAGAATTCCATAGACAGGAGCCTGGTGGGCTATAGTCCATGGGGTCGCAGAGTCAGACACAACTGAGTGACTAACACATCAATTAAAAATAAAAATCTAATTCTGAATATACATCACTCCCAGGATGTCTGTTTCCTTTACAACATTTTGGGTTCACTCTTATTTTCAATGAGACATCAATCACCTCCAACTTCAATGCCCCTTTGCCTTTGTCCATAGCAAAAATGTTTATTTTTAAATGACTTGACCTTAACAAGATAAGTATTTAGGATACTTTATTCATTAGGGAAATCCCAGACTTCACTATACAAAGTAACTGAATTTAAATGTACATGTAGGGATAACCTGCTGCCTTGTGGGACACATTGGCTTCAACAAAATGCCTGATTTAAATTCATTTACTGGAAGAAGCGTAGCACCTAACTTAACATGCTATGAAAATAAAAGCCTCATCTGTCTTCTCAGTCAAAATTTCCCGTCTGGTACATATACACTTGAAAGTGTGTGCATTCATCCCCAACCACACACACACACTATGGTATATCATTTTTGACTTTTTTTTTTCCTTTTGAATGAGAGCAATGTTTTCTGGAAGAACAAAAGCAGTGAATCAAAACTATTTAAATACTGTGCCTCCTTCAAGTTATTATGAAATATATTAAATGATAATGGATTGGGGGCCAAATTCTAAGGAACTGAATGCTTAGGAAGGAGGTCTGAATATTCATTGGAAAGAAAGAACTATTAGTATGTCAAGATACAATCAGAGTTGAGGGAAATCCTCCGGGGTGTGGTATATCTAAGAAGGTTAATACACAGTTAACAGAAGGTGGGGAGCCCTCTGGAAGACAACTCAAAGGTAAAATAATTCCAGGTTTATGGGCTTTTAAAGATTCACCAAGTGAGAGCCCCTCTCAGAAGAGTTCGGCAGTTTCACTCTTCCCTACTCCTTTATGGTTTGCCTGTGAATGAAAACCATACTTTTCAGCTTCTGTTAAATTTAGGGAAAGCAGAACAATCAGTAAAATCTACCAGCAAGAACAAAGCTTGATGGAGAGGCATCTCATGCCAATAATGACAAAGGTACATGAAAGCTGGAAGTTCTGTATGCTGTGAATATTGATTATTCATACAACCTGTTTATCATGTTGATGATTGGTGCTCTCAGTGCAAGTACAAGTTGAGGTGCCTTAAAAAGACACTTGGCTGATTGGAAGCACAGGTACTGGTCTCATCCACAGAGAAGAACAAAACAATAGGAAGAAAAAGTAAAAAAGATAAATCAGATGAAAACAATAAATATTTTAGTTCCCTAGGGAACTGAATGGGAACCCATGGAGGAACCTGAGATTTCTTGGCTCTCTATAAGCCCTGCATGATATTGCTATCCATCACTTCAACACTGGATGAGTGGGCTTGTGAAAACACACTACTTAAAAACAGTAATTAAAAAAAAAAGTAAAGAATTGAGATGCTGCAAGAGTCCTAATTGGGACACAGTCAAACATATATATATATTTTTTTACATGAAAGACTATTTTTACCAATCAAAACTGTGCATATTAAGCTGGGCTATGGAACTCATATAATTTATCTACAGTATCAAGATAAACATTAACTCTAAATAGAATTAACTCCTTTCTGTAAGCTAGGTATTACATTAAGTTATAAAAATTTTGTAGTCAATTATGAAAATTAAGATGTGGAAATTCTCTTCTGTGTTATCTCCAAGTCACATGCGCAGTTTAGGAATCTGAACTGTCTCCTAAAGAGTACTTAGGTGAGTAACTAAGTAATTTAAAACATCTGCGGCTTTGTTTCTCTCTGTTAAGAGAATATNATGAAAATTAAGATGTGGAAATTCTCTTCTGTGTTATCTCCAAGTCACATGCACAGTTTAGGAATCTGAACTGGCTACTAAAGAGTACTTAGGTGAGTAACTAAGTAATTTAAAACATCTGTGGCTTTGTTTCTCTCTGTTAAGAGAATACTTATTTCAGGGAATTACCATGGGATAAAATGAAATAATAATAGCAAGCACATAGCACTCATAATGTACCAGGTACTGCTCATGCCTTACCTCATTAAATCCTCAGAAACTCTGTGAGGTGGGTTTCATGAGCAGATTATAAAATTGAGGCAAAGAAAAGTAACTTCCTCAAGGCCCTATGGTGGTGATAAAACCTGAATTTGGGAACCCAGGTAGTCTAGCTCCAAACTATATATCTTCATCTGCTATGTATGTTCTTGTATCAAGAAGGGCATGTAAGTTTTTAACACAAATGCCTTATGCAAAGTAAGCTCTCAAGTGATAGCCATTATGATTATTACAAATTAATATAGTATACTTTATAGGTTGACAAGTACTTTGGCCACCTCATGCGAAGCATTGACTCATTGGAAAAGACCCTGATGCTGGGAGGGATTGGGAGCAGGAGCAGAAGGGGACGACAGAGGATGAGATGGCTGGATGGCATCACTGACTCGATGCACGTGAGTTTGAGTGAGCTCCTGGAGATGGTGATGGACGGGGGGTCCTGGCGTGCTGCGATTCATGGGGTTGCAAAGAGCTGGACATGAGTGAGCGACTGAACTGAACTGAACTGAATGTTTTGAGAAGTAAAATTTCAGTATAACTTCTGGCTTCAGCTCTAATATTTACATAAACAGTATAGAGGTCCCTACTATTCATTACTTCAAAGCAAAGGAGGAGAAAAATGTCTTTGAAAACCCATGACTTTTCCTGCATAAATCAGATCATGGTCACAGGGCAAACCACTTCCCTGAAATCTGGAGAAACAAGCAAATACAGAGTAACTGCTGAGATTTGCTAATTGGAGGAGAAGTTCCTAGAGTCATAAACTGGTAGGAATATTTAAGTAGAAATTCTCTTAATGAATTACTGGAGGCCAGTGTTCATGAGATTGTTCAATGGAATCACCAACCCAATGAACATGAGTTCAAGCAAATTCTGGGAGACAGTGAAGGACAAGGAAACCTGGGTCACTACAGTTCATGGGGTCACAAAGAGACATGACTTAAGAACTCAAAAACAACAACAACATGTTCATTGACTTGAGAGTGAGAAGCTCCTGGGGCTTATGAGAGACTCCCACATTTTCCAGGCTTTTTAATCCAGAGACTTCACCAGATTTTAAACATGAACGGCCAAGAAACATTCCCTAATAACACTGGCAGGACAGGGCAAAAGTAACCATCAAAATATGCCCAGAGTGCTCTTCATTACAAATGCTTACTCTACAGGGCTAAAGGTTTTACCAGAGCCTTTTCTTACCTGTTGGAAAGGCATTTCTCAAAATCTATGCCCCTCTAGCTTTCCCATTTAACCTAAGGAAAAGGGAAATATGAAATCCTTATGAAGGCCATAGCCTAGGTGCATAGGCCTGCCTCTAAAAACATTGAGATGCAAATCTGGATTACAGAATTTTCAAATTCTATAATCTCCTTTCATCTTTCAAACTTCACCACCACACCAACAGGGCTCCTCCATAATAGCAGTTGCTTTCACTCCCCCTCCAAAAATAAATAAATAAATAAATAAAATAACTGCAAGTCACAAACTCTATCAGAGGAGCAATTGATGGGGAAGTCCAAAGACTACAAGGGAGACAAAAACAAGACGATCTAAGTTTGAAGCCTCTGGTACTTACAACTATAGTAATCATTAAGCACAGTCCAATGCCCAGCCTTCCCTGGTGGCTCAGAGGTTAAAGCGTCTGCCTCCAATGCAGAAGACCTGGGTTCGATCCCTGGATCAGAAAGATCCCCTGGAGAAGGAAATTGTAACCCACTCCAGTATTCTTGCCTGGAGAATTCCATGGACAGAGTTGCCTGGCAGGCTACAGTCCACAGGGCCGCAAAGAGTCGACACGACTGAGTGACTTCACTTCACTTCACTCAATACCCAGCCAGATTAAAACTTCACACTAAAAAACCTATTTTCCTCAGTCGCTATTACTCAGCTTTCAATAATAAATTACAAGGCATGTTAAAGACAAGAAAAACGTAGTTTAAAGAAACAAAGCAAGAATCAGGACCAGATTCAAATAAGGCACAGCTTTTGAATTGTCAGATGAAGATTTTAACATAAGTATAATTAATATGTGAAGAATTTTAATGGAAAAAGTAAACACTATGCAGGAGCAAATGAATATTATAAGCAGAGACATGGAAAGAATAAAAACAAATGCTACCAAAAAATGCAACAGACAATACAGTATTGTAAAGTAGAATAAAATATTAATTAAAAAAAAGAAAAGAAAAGTGCCTGTGATGGGTTCCATAGCAGATTTAAAACAGTTTTAAATCAATTATTGAGCTTGAAATATGTCAATGAAACTGCATTCTAAAATTCAAAGAGATAAATAAATAAAATGATAAATAATTGAATATGTAAGAACTGTAGGACAATTTCAAGAGTAAAACATACATATTATAGAAATACTACAAGAAAGAGGGAAGGTTCAGATAAACTATTTCAAATAATGACAGAAAAATTTAAAATTAATATGACCAAGCTACAGGTCAAGAAAGCTCAGAGAACATCAAGCAAGACAAATATATATATAAAATTATACTTATATATACACACCTATGCATATCATAACCAAATTGCAAACAACTGAAAGAGAAAAATCTTGAAAGAATGCTGAGAAAAAGAATTATGGTTTTAAAAGAACGAAGATGAGAATTATACTAGACTTCTCTTTAGAAAGGGCTTCCCTGATCACTCAGTTGGTAAAGAATCCACCTGCAACGTAGGAGACCCCTGTTTGATTCCTGAGTCAAGAAGATACCCTGGAGAAGGGATAGGCTACCCATTCCGGTATTCTTGGACTTCCCTTGTGGCTCAGGTGGTAAAGAATCTGCCTGCCCTGGGGGAGACCTGGATTTGATCCCTAGGTTGGGAAGTTCCCCTGGAGAAGGGAAAGGCTCTGGTATTCTGGCCTAGAGAATTCCATGGACTGTATAGCCCATGGGGTTGCAAAGAGTCAGACACAACTGAGCGACTTTCACTTTCACTTTTAACTTTCTCTTTAGAAACATGGGGCTGGTGTACAGGATGATCCTGGGAGATGGTGTGGGGAGGGAGGTGGGAGGGGGCTTCGGCAATGGGAGATCGTGTACACCTGTGGCTGATTCATGTCAATGTGTGGCAAAACCAATACAGTATTGTAAAATAGAATAAAGTATTAAATTAAAAAAATTAAAAAAAGAATCATGCAAGCAAGAAGAGACCAGAGTATGTACATAAAGTGTTGAAAGAAAGAAAATGTACAGTACAGTGGATATTCATTATCTAGATACTCAATATGTAGTTTTTGAGCAAATTAATCTTAACATGAGCATGTTTTAATAATCTGAGCACTCATTATATTAGTCCCAGTTATAGAGAGAAGCAAAAGGCAAAGGAGATAGGGAAAGATATACCCAACTGAATGCAGATTTTGAAAGAATAACAAGCAGACCCAAGAAAGCCTTCTTAAGTGAGTAATGCACAGAAACAGACTAAAACAACAGAATGGGACTCACTAGAGATCTCTTCAAGAAAACTGCAGATAACAAAGGAATATTTCAAGCAAAGATGGGCACAATAAAGGGCAGAAATGGCAAGGACCTAACCGAAGCAGAAGAGATGATTAAGAAGAGATGGCAAGAACATGCAGAGGAACTATATAAAAAAGGTCTTAATGACCTGGATAACCATCGCTCACCTAGAGCCAGACATCCTGGAGTGTGAAGTCAAGTGGACCTTAGGAAGAATTACTGCAAACAAAGCTAGTGGAGGTAATGGAACTCCAGCTGAGCTACTTAAAATTCTAAGATGACGTTGTTAAAGTGCTGCACTCAATATGCTAGCAAATTTGGAAAATTCAGCATTAGCCATGGAACTGGAAAAGGTAACTTTCTATTCCAATCACAAAGCAAGGCATTGCCAAAGAATGTTCAAACTACCTTACAGTTGTGCTGATTTGACATGCTAGCAAGGTAATGCTCAAAATCATTCAAGCTAGGCTTCAACAATACATGAACTGAGAACTTCCAGATGTACAGGCTGGATTTAGAAAAGGCAGAGGAACCAGAGGTCAAATTGCCAGTATCTTTTGGATCACAGAAAAAGCAAGGGAATCCCAGAAAAACAACTACTTCTGCTTCATTGACTATTTTAAAGCCTTTCACTGTGTGGATCACAACAAACTGTAGAAAATTCTGAAAGAGATGGGAATGCAAGTCCATTTTACCTGCCTCCTCAGAAACCTATATGCAGGTCAGGAAGCAACAGGACACAGAACAATGGACTAGTTCAAAATTGGGAAAGGAGTATGTAAAATCTGTATGTTGTCACCCTGCTTATTGAACTTATATACAAGTACATCATGCAAAATGATGGACTGGATGAATCACAAGCTGGAATCAAGATTGCTAGGAGAAATAACAATAACCTTTGGTATGCAGATGATACCACTCTAATGGAAGAAAGTGAAGAGGAACTAAAGAGTCACTTGATGAGGGTGATAAAAGCTGNTGCAAAATGATGGACTGGATGAATCACAAGCTGGAATCAAGATTGCTAGGAGAAATAACAATAACCTTAGGTATGCAGATGATACCACTCTAATGGAAGAAAGTGAAGAGGAACTAAAGAGTCACTTGATGAGGGTGATAAAAGCTAGCTTAAAATTCAACATTTAAAAAACGAAGATCATGGCATCAGGTCCCATTATATCATGTATAAGCTCCCCAGTCTGATATTTTGTTATGGTAATTCAAGCACACTAATACATTCTTTCCCAAATCAGCCAGGTCTATTTTGTAATAATGTCTATCCCTGTCTGCTTGACTAGCCTAATTTTCCTATATATTAGATATCACAAAATAGAATGGAAAAGGAATTCAAATTGATTATCAAATGAAATGGCGAACTCTAACATACAAAATTTCAGGAAGCTAATAAAAAAAAACCAAAAAACTAATTTCTGGAATTATGTTTTAAAAAATGACCCCACAGAGATTCTACAAAGAAAGTTGCCTGCCACATCAGTAAACAAAGGATGTGGCAACCATCAAGCCTTTGGCTACTGTAGTTACCTGAGACTTTGTAAGCTAAGAGGATTCAGATTGGGAAGAAACAAGATACTGGCCCTAGATACCTAAGGTGTGTATCAAAGGAATGATTTCAAATAAACCAGGCTCCTGCCTGTTCACATACACGCATTAAATTCATTAACTTTGGGTATGTGCTTTTTCTTTAGGTAACAGTAGTCTTTTGGCTTTCAGACTACCTAGTTTTGTTGCAAACACTCCTATATATCCTGTCTCCTCCCCTACATTTTCAGAACATCCCCCTGTGCTATCCGAGGAGCTGGCTTCTTGGCTTAAGTTCTCATTTTTGTCTGCCAAATAAAATAGTTTGCAACTTTTCATTTGTGTATGTTTTTCAGTCAACAAGACCTGGACCTCTAAAAAATGATAATTATAATAGACATTGTCTCAAGAGAATGTTTTCCTCTTTTTATGATAAAATAGTGACAAGAAATTTCAAGAAAAATAGGAAAGTACTTAATTTTACCAAAAGATTTGTCTATTTTCATCAACCATTGTGAAGTGAAGTTGCTCAGTCATGTCCGACTCTCTGCGACCCCATGGACTGTAGCCCACCAGGCTCCTTAGTCCATGGAATTTTCCAGGAAAGATTACTGGAGTGGGTTGCCATTTCATCAACCATTAATCTGAGGTTTATAGTTAAAATATATCTTGTGGTATTTTAATAAGATGCTATCCTCTGACTTAAAAAAAAGCTGGAAATATTTGATCAATTCTTTGTTGATGAGATAAAAGAAGAATCTTACTAATATTTTTTTAGAACCTTGCATCTAAAGAATTTGAAAAAAAAATAATTCATAGTATTCTTTCTTATTGCATTATATTTCAATACGTTTTGTGGGGGTAATATCAAAATATATACAGGTCACATACCCTTTAATTTTGCACTGAAAGTGAAAGTGAAGTTGCTCAGTGGTGTCCAACTCTTTGCGCCCCCAAAGACTATAAGCCTACCACGCTCCTCCATCCATGGGATTTTCCAGGCAAGAGTACAGGAATGGGTTGCCTTTTCCTGCTCTTCCATCTTCCTGACCCAGGGATTGAAGCCAGGAATCCTGCGTTGTAGGCAGACGTTTTACCGTCTGAGCCACCAGGGAAATCAGTTTACGCATTAAGTAAACATTAAACAGTGTCAGACTTTATTTCAGACTTTGTGAACCAGTGCTAGAGTCTTACCTTTGAAAGAGTCCACGTGAGCAACTGGCTCTGAAGTTTAGGTTCATTAGGTACGTGGTAAATCTGTTGCTCCTGCTGCTGCTGCTGCTAAGTCGCTTCAGTCGTGTCCGACTCTGTGCCACCCCATAGACGGCAGCCCACCAGGCTCCCTCGTTCCTGGGATTCTCCAGGTAAGAACACGGGAGTGGGTTGCCATTTCCTTCTCCAATGCATGAAAGTGAAAAGTGAACGTGAAGTCGGTCAGTCGTGTCCGACTTANAGGTACGTGGTAAATCTGTTGCTGCTGCTGCTGCTGCTGCTAAGTCGCTTCAGTCGTGTCCGACTCTGTGCCACCCCATAGACGGCAGCCCACCAGGCTCCCTCGTTCCTGGGATTCTCCAGGTAAGAACACGGGAGTGGGTTGCCATTTCCTTCTCCAATGCATGAAAGTGAAAAGTGAACGTGAAGTCGGTCAGTCGTGTCCGACTTATAGCGACCCCATCAACTGCAGCCTACCAGGCTCCTCGGCCCATGGGATTTTCCAGGCAAGAGTACTGGAGTGGGGTGCCATTGCCTTCTCTGATGTGGTAAATCTACTGCTGGTTTAATATTTCAGTTCAGTTAAGTTTACTCTCAGTCTTATCCATTGTTCACATCTGCCAAAATCACTGCAGATGGTGATTGTAGCCATGAAATTAAAAGATGCTTCCTCCTTGGAAGGAAAGTTATGACCAAACTAGATAGCATATTCAAAAACAGAGACATTACTTTGCCAACAAAAATCTGTCTAGCCAAGGCTATGTCTTTTCCAGTGGTCATGATGGATGTGAGAGTTGGATTGTGAAGAAAGCTGAGTGCCGAAGAATGGATGCTTTTGAACTGTGGTGTTGGAGAAGACTCCTGAGAGTCCCTTGGACTGCAAGGAGATCCAACCAGTCCAATCTAAAGATCAGTCCTGGGTGTTTTTTGGAAGGAATGATGCTAAAGCTGAAACTACAGTTCTTTGGCCACCTCAGGCAAAGAGTTGATTCATTGGAAAAGACTCTGATGCTGGGAGGGATTGGGGGCAGGAGGAGAAGGGGATGACAGAGGATGAAATAGCTGGATGGCATCACCAACTTGATGGACATGAGTTTGGGTGAACTCCAGGAGTTGGTGATAGACAGGGAAGCCTGGCGTCCTGCAATTCATGGGCTTGCAAAGAGCTGGACACAACTGAGCGATGAACTGAACTGAAACATTAAACCAGAAGTAGATTTACCATGCACCTAATGAACCTAAACTTCAGAGCCTGTTCCTCACGTGGACTCTTTCAAAGGTAAGACTCAAGCACTGGTTCACATAGTCTTTTGGACTCTGTGGGAGAGGAAGAGGGTGGGATGATCTGGGAGAATGGCACTGAAACATGTTTAATATCATATACGAAACGAGTCACCAGCCCAGGTTCAATGCATGATACTGGATGCTTGGGGCTGGTGCACTGGGACGACCCAGAGGGATGGTCCAGGGAGGGAGGAGGGAAGGTGGTTCAGGATGGGGAACACATGTATACCTGTGGTGGATACATGTTGATGTTTGTCAAAACCAATACAATATTGTAAAGTAATTAACCTCCAATTAAAATAAATAAATTAAAAAATAAAGAGTGGTATCTCTTCAAGCAACACTTTCTCCTCTGTCATGTCTCTCCTTAGGTGAGGGAACACTGAAATAGCCATGGGATCCTTTGCTAGCTGGTAGCAGAAGCTGAGGTGGGGATACATCAACTTTGCATTTAGTAGATGGAACCCCTATCACGTATGGTTAAGGCATCTTGAATCTACTGTATAGGTGGGTATTCCTAAGGGCTCAATGCTGAGTCACCCCTCATCATATCACAAAGGTTTAGAGATCATGATGGTATATAAATGTGATCCAAGATACTCAACAAAAGAAATATGTAAATAACAGAAGTATGAAAAAGCACAAGGCTGAAGAGATTTTGTTGGTATTTGAATATTCTCTCAGTCTGAAGAAGTATAAAATTGTAACAAGAGTATTCAGTTTTGATCAGCACCTGTATCAAAGCTGAATATCTTAGGCATGNAAAGAAATATGTAAATAACAGAAGTATGAAAAAGCACAAGGCTGAAGAGATTTTGTTGGTATTTGAATATTCTCTCAGTCTGAAGAAGTATAAAATTGTAACAAGGGTATTCAGTTTTGATCAGCACCTGTATCAAAGCAGAATATCTTAGGCATGTACCCAATGATGTACATGATCACAAAACCATCATGCATTTAAAAAAGTACAGAATTATGCTAAATACAATTTAATAAAATTCCTATTTATAGGACACAAACCTACAGCAACAGTATAGAAAGTATGTTTGAAATATCTCATATACAAAAAAAAACTCAATGGAGGTTTCCCAAATCTCAAAATAATCTTTTAAATCCACATGACATAATCAATACTTATTTGTGAAAGGAAAGAATCTTTTATAAACATTGTTATTAATTTAACACTAATCAACCAGGATAGTGGAAATAGTGAATACCATTTTCTTTAAAGAAAATAATAATTCAAAAATGTTATAAAGAAATAATTAGAGAATATATAGCCAAAGCAGTAACAAATGATGTTTCTGGCAGTTAAGTATAAAAAGAATTTAAAAATTTAAAGTATAACAAATTGCCAGCTTCTCAAATTTATATTATATTGTGATTTCTTTGTTAATTTTAAATAAATATACTAACAGTCATCCTTATTTTGCGTCCTTTGCTTTAAGAGGACTCCCAAAAGTATTGCGTCCCGTAAAATTTAGATCTACTCCTGTCTATGAGGCAGATCCAATCGCATCATTACTGGGACTGAAACTCAGAAAACTAAAGCACCCACCCTACCTGACCAGGAAGTGAATGTTTAGCCTGGAATTTGATTCCAAGCATATCATTTTTAAGTCCATGCTAATGCAAAGTGACCAGTCTTCAAAACCCTTCTCAGATAAGGTGAGAGAGGCAATAGTTCTCTAACAGAAAGAAAGGGACACAGGTAAGGTCGATTGCCCGAAACCCTCAACCAGCTACCTACCACCACCAAAGCTTCCTGAGGCAGGCCCATGAAAGGACACTCCAGGCAAAGAAATGCTTTCTATGGGGAATTTTACTGTTTTGAATAAGTCACAGCGTGTGGAAGCCCTTCTAGATGATGTGAACCAAGTCAAACCTTGAAAAGCAGTTAAAGCTTTAAAAAAAAAAACAAACACTTTAAAGTTTTTTAAAGTTTTTAAACTTTAAAGTGTTTTATTTTCCCCTAAATGCCTCTACAGCATTAAGAATGAATGAGGGACTTTCCTGGCGATACAGTAGTTAGGACTCTTCCACTGCAGTAGGCACATGTACAGTCCCTGGAACTAGAATCACACATGCCACATGATGTNATTAAAAGCTTCAGTTTTCATATTTCACTGGTATTATCTAAAACAGTAGAAGTTCTACTGCTTCAGAAGTCTAGATTTGAAACTAGAAGTCCTCCTCTCTTCTCATTTGCCAAGGAATCATTAAATTCCAATCATTTTCTTGCACAAAATTGAGTTTTGAGTCAGAAATTAACTTTTCAAAATGTTTTACTGTTGGAAATGAACATTATTCTACTTCTTTCCTTTTCCTCAAGTTGTTCTTGTCCTAAATATGTAACAGTAAAGTGAGAAACATACATTCTTTTGCTTTTCATTCTGTTTCAAAAGATGTGTGTCCTGCCATTAGGGAAAATATCACTTTGATTGTTCAGAGAGGAACCAGCTAGTCTTCCCTAAAACAAAAAGTCTTCCAAAACCACTCCAAGACTCATGCAGAACTTCTCACACATATTTCACAGGATATTATTTTGAATACTCTATCAATCCAAAACAACACTTCTCTGTGGCTCAACTTCATCTGGGAAGATATAGTCTTTATTTCATTGATCAACGATTCTCTTAATAGAGAATAGCAACCAACTGAAACCAATTGAGAACTGAAGTAGATGTTTGATTAGTAGACAGGAGCTCTACAATAATTATTGTAAATTTATTACATATGTATAAAAAACTTAATTAAAGCTACTGAAGGAACAAAAAAAGCACCCAAATCAAATTTAATATGACAGAAACTACAATGTCTAGCGTGCTGGCATAAACAATACACTGGGTAACATTAATGCATTAATGGCAGATCAAACACTGTAGGAAAATGATAACTCATGTTGAAAATATGACAATACAAAAGATCTAAAACGACAGGTAAAAAAGAAAATATGCAGTGATCCATGGAACAACTTGAAATGATCTAACATATGGGTTAGGTTCCAAATTGGGAAAGGAGTAAGTCAAGACTGTATATTGTCACTCTGCTTATTTAACTTATATGCAGAGTACATCATGTGAAATGCCGCAATGGATAAAGCACACGCTGGAATCAAGATTGCAGGGAGAAATATTAATAGCCTCAGATAGGCAGAAGACATCACCCTTATGGCAGAAAACATCACCCTTATGGCAGAAAATGAAAGGAACTAAAGAGCTTCTTGATGAAACTGAAAGAAGAGAGTTTAAAAGTTGGCTTAAAACTCATTATTCAAAAAACTAAGATCATGGCATCTGGTCCCATCACTTCATGGCAAATAGATGGGAAAACAATGAAAACAGCAACAGACTTTATTTTCTTGGGCTCCACAATTACTGCAGATGGTGACTGCAGCCATGAAATAAAGAGATGCTTACTCCTTGGAATAAAATCTATAACAAACCTAGAGATCATATTAAAAATTTGAGACATCACTTAACCGACAAAGGTCTGTCTAGTCATACATGGATGTGAGTTGGACCATAAAAAAAGCTGAGTGCCAAAGAACTGATGCTTTTGAAATGTGGTGTTGTAGAACACTCTTGAAAGTCCCTTGGACTGCAAGGAGATCCAACCAGTCCTTCCTAAAGGAAGTCAGTCCTGAACATTCATTGGAAGGACTGATGCTGAAGCTGAGACTCCAATACTTTGGCCACCTGATGTGGAGTACTGACTCCTTGGAAAAGATTGCTGGGAAAAGATGCTGGAAAAGACTGAAGGCAGGAGGAAAAGGGGATGAAAGATAATGAGTTGGCTGGATGGCATCACCATCTCAATGGACATGAGATGGACATGAGTTTGAGCAAGCTCCCTGAGAAGGTGTAGGACAGGGTCACAAAATGTGGAACACGACTGAGCTATTGAACTGAACATATGGGTAACTGAGGTTCTTAAAGGGAGGAAAAGAGAGACTTGAGTTGTGACAATACCAAAGTTTTGAACAGAACTAGGAAGCTATGTGGAAGGTAAGGCTGAACTTGGAAACTGATGAGATGTAACTAAGAAGGAGGGAATATGTGGAAGAAAACTGTGATGTCTGATGAATAACATCTTAACCAGATTACAATCACAAGTATAACTCAAGAGTTACATTGAATGGAATGATGGGAATATAATAAAACACCCAATAATGTAAACTATGAAACGGATTAGAGGATAGATAGAAGTTCACATAGACCTTGCTTGGTTCTTTGTATACTTAGAGTTTGATTCTTTTTCTTCATGAAGATTTCTTTGCAAATTAGATTTTTGAGCTCTGGGATAAAATAACCCAGATAAAATATAACATAATTTGAGAAAAAATTATCCCCAGGAATATTCATATTGTGATCCCAGATTATTATCTAAACTTCTGACTGACACTAATGATTCCCTCTGGTTATGTGAAACCTGATATTACTAATCACTCACAGAAAAATGTATCATTTAAATGTTTTTTCCAAATATTATACCTAAATCAACTGTTACAGTTAGAGAGCTTTTCTATCTTTAAATATTTATAAGGATCTTAGAAGAATAAAAAGATCTTCACAGTTAGCATTTGTCTGTAAAAAAAAAAAATTCACTTTTTAGAAGTCTAGTGGACTTCTGACTGAATCATAATGTCTGTAATTTGCTGAGCATTTTAGGCCATGAATATATTTAATATGCAATTATGATAATTTAGCCAAAAATGTGGCAGAATTCTTTTTAACAATACAGACAAGTAAATAAAAGAAACTGCTGAGTATATTTTCCTAAGTATATATAATCTTCAATGCTATATTGTTGACTATACAAAACAGTGTGCTTTAATGTTTTTATATTTACACAAAACTCCATTTTTATAATATGAATATATTTGTCTTATATATAAATTTATAAATATTATTTATATTAGGATTTCAATGAATTATTACAATGCTCTTGGAAAGAATGTTCAATTGCCAACCATAATTCTTTGACACAGCAATAATCAACAAGTAATTTAAAACATATTCCTTCTGGGTTCTTTCTGTCAAACATAGAGACACATTTAAAATATATCATAGATACCTTTTCTAGGTCAGAGATTATAAATGATATAATCCTTTTTAGTAATTATGTACTATTTTTATATTATTATAATATCAGTGGAGAGCTGAATTGTTTTGATTTCAACATCGTAAACAATGCTTACATGAACATTATAAATGGATATTTTCTCATCCATTCTATTATTTATATGCATAACTATCATCTATAGCTTTGTCCATGAACTTTTTAAGTGATCAACTAATTTTGGTAGTCTGACTTGAATTCCCCTCCTGCCAACAGACCCCCAAAGATAAGCCTCAACAATATGCAGGTTGGTATAAAGTGAGGAAATTTAAGAAACTGTTGGTCAAAATCATCCTATATAGGTGATGATAATATATACTAAAGCAGTGACCACAAAATGGACAAGAAGGGAAATCAAGACAGCATTTTTGACATGCAGTAAGATTTTCTAGACTAAAATTTCCTTGAGACAGGGTCTTTGGCTCTAGAGCTTCTTATAGTAACAGGACTTCCCTGGTGGTGCAGATGGTAAACATCTGCCTACAGTACGGGAGAACCAGGTTCTACCTCTGGGTCGGGAAGATCCCCTGGAGAAGGAAATGGCAACCACTCCAGTACTCTTGCCTGGAAAATCCCATGGATGGAGGAGCACAGTAGGCTACAGTCCATGGGGTCGCAAAGAGTTGGACATGACTGAGCGACTTCACTTCAGTTCACTATAGTAACTGGAACATACTGTCATCAAAAAATGAAAAAAGAAAAGTGGGATAAAATGAATGAAAAGAGTATTTATTTGGGTAACGGATGCCCAAATTTTGTCCATACTGAGTGAAAGTAAGAAAATGAAGAAGTCCGTTTTTGTCTGTTTGGGATGTGAAAATGGGAGGATAAACACTCACATTTGAATGTCATTTCCACTTTGAATGTCATTGTTTTACATCATTATATGCATGGAAGCACCTTTTAAGACTCTTTCTCTGTTCTTCAAATCATTCCCTTAGAGAATACATTTTTTTTTCTATTCCAAATGATCTTAAACATTTGCTGTTAATTTCTATTCTGTGCTATAAGGGCTCAATTGTATTTCCTCTACTTTAGAGTGATGTCATTGACAAGTACCTTGTTTTTTGTTTCCCCCACACTTAAATCTCCCAAGCTGCCTAATGTAATTTCTTGAATATTATATTTTAAAACTTTCAAATAACAGGAAAATATGTAACTATATTCTACATATTACCAAAGTTACTACTGATATTTGTTATTTCTTTCTAAAGGAGGCTAGTTTATTTACTTGTATTTTTACTATTATATGTTAGCCAGGGAACTATTGTTCCCCAACAGTCACCTGCTGTTTGATTTATGCTATACTAAGTCACACCAAGACTTTCCACAATCTGTGCTCAGGCACCCCTGTAATCGACTCACCAATCAATCTTATTTAGAAGCTAGAGGATTTGTAATAATAAAATGTGTGAGACCAAAGGCAGGGAATAAAATATGTATGTATAAAAGAAAGACATTCTGTGTATTTTCAATATGTTTCTTGTTACAATGCATGCACTTCTCAATGCAGTTTTTAAAGTCATCCTGAATACTTTGCATATTTTACTATGAGCTAATGCATATTAATAGCTTTTCCTTAAATCAAAGACATGGAAGGTTATATACTGACTGCAGTGTAGTACAGATCTTATATAGATAATTGATATCATTCTAAAATAATGTAATTTTCTTCCTATTTGGCAATTATTTTGGATTCTGGTGAAATAAAACATTAAAAAGAAGTCCATTGTAACTATGAAGTACTCTCACAAAGAGCCAAAAATTCTGATTTATGGATATAAATGTGGGCTCTGTAATCAGAATAAAATTTTTAGACTCTTTGCTCTATATTTTATTAGGTGTAGGATCACGTGTCAGTTTTCAGACATCTGTTAATACAGACAATGATATTAATTAAGAGTGTGGCTGTAGATTTAAAAAATATAGTGGATGATGTTCTTCTGCTTCTTGGCATATAGAAAGTGATGAATAATTTGTTTCTTTCTATTTATCAGTGGACTGAGTTAATGGTGCTTGCCATAGTCTATAATACATTTCCCATTGTACAGATAATGCATCTTCTATATACTGTCTCACTATTGACCTATTGGAGTATTTATTAATTCTGGAGCGACTTACATCACTGAACTGTAGCTATTTTTTTTTTCAGAATCTCCTAATAGTAGGATAGAACAGGAAAGGCTGTGGGGGTGGGGGGGGAGTTGAAGAAGGAAGGAAGAAAGAAAAGGAAACAGAGGAAAGAAATGAGACCATTGTCAATTTCTTCTCATGAGAGGAAATACCTTTCTTCAGAAAAATGTTCAATGCATATGGATGCATATAGAAATAACACCTCCTAGGCCTGACTTGAGTGGGATGAAAAGAAAAATAAATCTGAAGGGAAGGATGATTATCAAGAGAGTAAACAGAGTGCAATGGAATTCTCTGTGGAAATATATAGCCAAGGGATATTTAAGAATGGGGATAATTTTACGTTGCATTTTTATTGCTATGGTTTACATTTTCTCTCAAAACTAAAATTATTCTAGAAAAAAAAAACTGCCTAGTATTTTTAATACAGCTTAGAAATGGAGATGTGTTTCACATGTGGCTAAACATGAGGCATAGCGAAGGCTCTAGGCATTATTGGAAGTATAACTAAGACAGGAACAACAAAAAGCAGTAAGAGTAGTGGATCTTGGAAATGAGAATTTCAGCCACTAGTAGGGGTTGCCCAGGAGCCTCCGTGGTAAAGAATCCGCCTGCAATGCAGGAGATGCAGGAAACACAAGTTCAATCCCTAGGTCAGGAAGATCCCCTGGAGGGAAGGAATGCAATCCACTGCGGTATTCTTGACTGGAAAACTCCATGGACAGAGGAGGCTGGCAGGCTACAGCAGATGGGGTCTCAAAGAGTTGGACATAGCTTAGTGACTAAGCATGCACAGAAATCTTTAATGGGCTTCCCTGGTGGTTCAGTGATAAAGAATTTGCCTACCAATGCAGGAGACATGGGAAATTCAGGTTCTATCCCTGGGTTGGGAAAATCCCCTGGGGAAAGAAATGACAACCCACTACAGTATTCTTGCTTGGAAAATCCCATAAACAGAGGAGCCTTGTGGGCTAGAGTCCATGGGGTCACAAAAGAGTCAGACATGAATAAATAATGGCAAGATATCTGATATGGGTATCAGAGTTTTNTAGACACTGTATTGAAAAGCAGAGACATCACTTCTTTGCCCACAAAGTCCATATAGTCTAAGCTATGGTTTTTCCAGTACTCATGTATGGATGTGAGAGCTGGACCATAAAGAAGGCTGAATGCTGAAGAATCGATGCTTTTGAACTATGATGTTGGAGAAGACTCTTGACAGTCCCTTGGACTGCAAGGAGATCAAACCAGTCAATCCTATAGGAAGCCAGTCCTGAATATTCATTGGAAGGACTGATGCTGAAGTTGAAACTCCCATACTTTGGCCACCTGATGCAAAGAACTGACTCATTTGAAAAGACTCTGATTCTGGGAAAGATGGAAGGTAAGGGGAAAAGGGGATGAGATGGTTGGATTGCATCACTGACTCGATGGACATGAGTTTGAGCAAGCTCTGGAAATTGGCAATGGTCAGGGAAGCCTGGCTTGCTGAAGTCCATTGTGTCACAAAGAGTCAGACACAGTTAAGTGACTGAACTGGATCGAGTGTGAATACTAAGGAATAGAAATCAAAGCAAATCAAAGTTAATGATCTAAGAAGCTTCAGGAACCAGATGTGAATACATATATTTTGTCTACTAAGCCCATATCCTTAACAAAGGGAAAACAACATAAGATTTTGTATACCATGGGTTCAGTTCAGTCACTCAGTCATGTTCGACTCTTTGAGGCTCCATGAATCACAGCATGCCNTCTAAGAAGCTTCAGGAACCAGATGTGAATACATATATTTTGGCTACTAAGCCCATATCCTTAACAAAGGGAAAACAACATAAGATTTTGTATACCATGGGTTCAGTTCAGTCACTCAGTCATGTTCGACTCTTTGAGACTCCATGAATCACAGCATGCCAGGCCTCTCTGTCCATCACCAATGCCCAGAGTTCACCCAAACTCATGTCCATCGAGTCGGTGATGCCATCCAGCCATCTTGTCCTCCATCGTCCCCTTCTCCTCCTGCCCCCAATCCTTCCCAACATCAGGGTCTTTTTCAATGAGTCAACTCTTTGCATGAGGTGGCCAAAGTATTGGAGTTTCAGCTTCAGCATCAGTCCGTCCAATGAACACGTAGGACTAATCTCCTTTATGATGGACTGGTTGGATCTCCTTGTAGTTCAAGGGACTTTCAAGAGTCTTCTCCAACACTGCAGTTCAAAAGCATCAATTCTTTGGCACTGAGCTTTCTTCACAGTCCAACTCTCACATCCATCCATGAGCAGTGGAAAAATCATAACACGGGTAGGATGGAATAAAACACCTGAATGATGCACTTGGGGCAGGTAGAGAAATGTTAGACTCAGAATCTCAATAAAGCTGAAAAAGACTGAAGTCTTTTTAAACTGGAAAACTTTTTGAAAAACTCAAAACTTTTCAAATTTCAAACTAGAAAACCAAAAGATTATAGTAGCAGGATGTAATAGCTGACAAAGATTCTTTTACAGATGAATGAAAGATATGAATTACAGTTACAGATATGTAATCAAGTAAATGGGTAGCTGCTAAAAAAAAAAAAAAAAAGATTCTCCAAGTTGTACAATAAACGTAAATTACTATGTGTGGAAAGATCCCTGTAGGTAGGCTTATTAACCTGCCAGGTAAATGTTCTTTCAAGAAGAGGGCAGACAGGTAGGAGATTGTGATTTGCAATGAACTTTCAAGCAATTAGCTGATTGCAAAGGCTGAAGTACCATCTGTAAGTTTCAAGAACCCACTCCTATGAAGACTTAGAAGATCACTTAAATAAGTTGGAATTAGATCATTTTGCATTAAGATTGCCAAAATACTAAGCGGTAGACCTTACTTCTTATCTTCTTTGGTAATTTTCTAGGCATCTTCAAGGTAGGGTGGTTTGTCTAGCTAGTAACTCATAAGGGCCACTTCTGTCCTACAGTTAGTTGTGTTTGGTGAGCAATGCTCTACAATAATTGCCACAATATCTAAAGAGCTTTGAAACTATCATCAACCCTCAACACAACCACCAATGAGGTGACCTCTGCCAGTTTTCCTGATGTTGCTGCTTATTCTTCCTGACCCACTTGATGCTTTGTTTGCAGGCCTACACCTCTTCTTTCTAGATACTAACTTTTTAAAGTGTAGTGGAGTGCTACAGCCCAGGTACTCAGGTTCTTATTAATATCCTTAAAAAAAAAGCTCATACTATCTTCCTCCTCACAATAAACAGTTATTTTAAAAGAGGTGAGAGTTCATGTGAAGCTGTGGTAAGGAGTGAGTGAATGAAACTCACTCCGTTGTGTCCAGTGCTTTGTGACCCCATGGAATACAGTCCACGGCATTCTCCAGGCCATAATTCTCTCCTCCAAGGGATCTTCCCAACCCAGGGATCAAACCCAGATCTCCCACACTGCAGGTGGATTCTTTACCAGCTGAGCCACCAGGGAAGCTGTGGTAGGATGTATTCAAATACAGTGTTACACTGTACCAGTGACCAGGGCTCACTCACAACTCCCAGAGCTGCTGCTACATCTATGGGCCCTGCCAACACCACTGTCCAGTGTAGTGCTTACCTTCTTCTTTGTCCCTCTCCAGACACAACCATCCAGCACCAGCACTCCACTCTTAAGAAAAAACATTCACCTCGGCATATCAGGTGTGTTGGGTTATACCTGCATGGGATTCAAGTTCTTTACCACTGGATTCTAGCATCCTACATAAACTGAGTAATTGGGGCAGGCAATTGTTAAAATACTCTTAAACATTCTGTGAGAGTTAAGGAGAACTTTTTACCCCCGTGCATCAGATAGCCTTATTTAGATTGTCTTATAAAAAAAGTAGGCTGTTGCTTCTATCCTAGAATAAATTTTTAAACAATTTTAGCAATTTTTTTTTTACTTCTCTTATTAAGCAACATAGCATTAAAACATTAGTAAGTGGATATGGAATGCTCTGATTAATTTGATCACATTTAACTTAATTTTCTTTCTTTTCTTTTTTTTTTTTTTGAAAGCTGTTCCTAAGAGGTTAACTGTAAATTAAAATGCCTTCGCAAGGTTTTGTGCACTTTATTTATTTTATAAGAAATGCCTAATCCCAAAATTTTGTTTTTCTTTTTCAAAAGTGGCTACAATCACATTTTTTCCTTTCATGTCTGTGCTACAACTTTGATTTACTGTTAGCAGAAACATGTGGTTGAGCTAGGACAGATAGAGAGCTAACCCTCAACACTAACAGATGGAGATGAAAACGCATCCACACGTGTAGTATTTGTTATCAGCTTCATCTGAGCAGAACAGAATGGAACATTAACTCCAACCTCCTCACCTCACTGATCCTGGGCTAAAGCTTTCACATACAGTGTTGATTTTGAACTCCATTAGTCTTTTATGGCCAGGCTGTGAGAAGATTCATTCTCATGCAAGGCCAGGGACTGGTTGCTAATAAAACCCTACTCCGACAAATAAATGGACTGTAATATAACCTGCTTCAAGGCAGTGAAATCTCAACCACTCAAACATGATCTGCAGAAAAGCAATACACAGCTTACTACTTGTTCCCTCAGCAATTCCTGCCCAATGTTCCTCTATCCCTCATCTGGCCCCAAATTTCTCCATTAATAAAACAAAAATTAGATCATCTGCCAGAAATACAATGTTCTTTTATTTTGATTTCTAAGGTAAGTTTCAAATAGGGTAGCTATTAAATGTAATACAAAGTTTGGGTTTGAGATGCATGAAAAACCGTTAGGCTTTTTTTTTTTTTGTATTGTATTAAGTAGCATGATGGACAGAGAGGCCTGGTGTGCTGCGGTTTATGGGGTTGCAATGAGTCGGACACAACTGAGCGGCCGAACTGAACTGAAGTGAAGTAGCGTGATGGAGACTGAATCTGGTATAATATGGATTCTCCTTAACAAGCTGAAATGTTGAAATTCTGTTTATTTCATTTGTATTTGTGAACCAAAGTAAAAAGTAATATCACTATTGAAGCAGACGAAAGTGAATCTGAAAGTCACTCAGCCGAGTCTGACTCTGTGCAACTCTATGGACTACACAGTCCAAGGAATTCTCCAGGCCCTAATATTGGAGTGGGTAGCTGTCCTCTTCTCCAGGGTATCTTCCCAACCCAGTGATCAAACCCAGGTCTCCCATATTGCCATTGGATTCTTTACCAGCTAAGCCACCAGGGAAGCCCACTGAAGCAGACAGTTGTATCTATGTATCCAAAGTTTCTGATTATAATTTATCAAAATATGAAATAAGTAAACAGAGAGTATAAGACAGGTGTAGAGGACTTCCCTGGTGGTCCAGGGGTTAAGAATTCACCTGCTAATGTGAGGAACACAGGTTCAATCCCTTTTCCAGGAAAATTCCACATGCCATAGGGTGCACGCCTCAAATACTGAGCCCATGTTCACAGCTACTGAAGTCTGCATGCCTAGAGACTCTGTGCTCCCCAACAAGAAAGGCCGCCCTAGTGAGAAATCTGCACATCACAAACAGAGAGTAGCCCCAGCTCAGGGCAACTAGAGAAAGACCACACACAGCAGTGAATACCGCACAGCTAAAAACAAAAAAAAAAAAAAAAAAAAAAAAAAAGACAGGTGTAAGAAAGATGATTATGCTGATAAAGACAGGTTAAGAAGACTTTTTAAGAATATCTGATGGAATTTTCTTCCTTGCTTTCTTCCCAGGGATGCCATGAGGATCAAATATGACCAAGCTAGTGAAATTGTATTGCACATGATAAATCAATAGATAGCAGAAAGCTATTATTTTACCACATAGAATATGACTGGTCCTTAATAGACATAATCATTCACTAAATTCTATCTTAGCTATGGACCTGACACCCTAAAATACAAGAGTATTACAAAAGGAAAAAGTGTCTGAACACAGAATTTATTGCTTAAGGAAATTTCATAGTTCTGCATAGGTATAAACCATAATGTTTATCTGGTATACTTTGCCAAATTGATACTTATTACTGGTAAGTTTCTTTCTTATTTGTACCACATTAAGGAATTCCCAGGTATCATCTTATCACAATTTCACTGTTTGAGTTCTGAACATGGATTCAAGTTTGAATTGAGTAACTTAACATTTTCTTCACAGAGATATTCAAATAAAGTAGGCTCAGTGAATGGGTACATCATCAACAAAGTAAAACATCACCAAGTACAAACTCATATGGGAGGAAAACTTATAGGAATATAGAATAAGATGATGTGAAGATTCAGGGAGGTCAATCAAGGTTGGCTTCCTGGGGGAAGAGGAAGTGGAAAGTTGGGTAAGAATGGGGATGAGGGCATAAGTAGTGATCATGACAAGCAACATGCATAAAGCAATATACATGAGATCTGTATAAGAGCATCTGATCACCCTGCATCGTAGCTAAACAAGATGAGCCCCAAAGGAGACTGGTAAAAGAAAAGTAGAAATTAGCTTCTAGATCTTAGAACCTCATTAAATAAAACAAAATAAGATCAACCATATACATGTGCACACACACATACACATGCGAACATATGTATTTTCTTCAGTTTAACTGAAAAAAATGTGTATGCCATTGCGTATTTTATTTAACATCTCCAAGTCTGTGTGTTCTCAGCTATACTATGAAGGTAATAATAATATAGCAGTCTGGATCATTATGGGGTAGCCATTAGTCACTAGTTATTATTACTTAGCAACCATTGAATAAGAAGGGAAGCAACAAAATAGTAATGCAGCGTTTGAAGAAGATAAAGGCAACAGTTTAGAAAATACATTTCTTTCATTTATTTCCAGTTATGAAATTGGAACGGAATCACTGAATCACATATGAATCATAGATATGGGACTCATTTCACAGGAAGTTTTTCAAGGGTAGAAACACTGTATATTAGAGAGAAACTAGACTTAGACATTCCAAAAATGTCTTCAAATCTAAGATCATTCATTTATTTGGGTGGCTTCCTAAGTGGTGCAGAGGTAAAAAATCTGTCTGCCAATGTAGGAGACACAAGAGACACAGGTTTGATCTCTCGGTTGGGAAGATTCCTGGAGTAGGAAATGGAAATATACTCCAGTATTCTTACCTTGAAAATCCCATGGACAAAGGAAGCTGGTGGGCTACAGCTCATAGGGTCGCAAAAAGTTGGACATGACTGAAGAAACAAGCAAGCATAAAATATTTAACATATCTGAACTTCATAAAATAGTTATACTGATACTTTCTTGAAAAAGAGATGAGAAAAAATGAGCTAAAGGATTAAATAGCCATATATATTAAAACAACATTATATATTTCATTTCATCCCCTTTCTCTCCCTTAAAAAGCTACAGTAGAAAATGTTACACCATAGACTGTTTCTATTAGTACCATAAAGAACATAAACTACTGGAAGTTGGGTAAACACTGGATGGCATACAATATTATATATCCTTTCTCTCTCTCTCTCATACACACACACACACACACATATTCTATTTTAAAATACAGGTTAATAAACAGGAGGAGAATTGAAAAGTCATCTCAACAGCAAATACACCAACCAGATCATCTTTCAAGAAACTGATTTTAAATGCTTTTTCCTGATATACAATAGAATATTATTCAACCACCAAAAAGAATATTTTGCCATTTGCAACAACACTGGTGAATCTTGAAGGCATTATGTGAAGTGAAATATCTTAAAGAAGACAAATGTTATATTATTTCATCTGTGGAATCCAAAACTGTTGAACTGATAGTAAAAGAAAGTAGAATTATGCTTACTGGGGAACTAGGAGTGGGAAATGGGGCAATACTGGCTAAAAGGTGCAAACTTTCAGTTATGAAATGAATAAATTCTGGGAACAACCAATTATCAAATTCCCCAATTGTAGAATCATTTATGAATCACAAGGAATGGGAATCATTTTACTAAGAAGTTTTTTAAGGATATAATCATTGTATATTAGAAAGAAATGGATAGTCAGGAATGTCTTCAAGTCTAAGATCTATTATTTATTGAGTGGTTTTGTACTAACTCTTAATCTGAATAATACATTGTACAGTTTTATTTGTAACAAAAATACAGTACTATAACTATAGCTAACAATGTGTTGGTAGTGGTTTAGTTGCTAAGTTGTGTCCAACTTTTGTGACTCCATGGACTATAACCCAACAGGCTCCTCTGTCCATGGGATTTCCCAGGCAATACTGTCTTGATAAAAAGAGAAAAGAACTTACCAGGCCCATAATTCAACCAATGTGACCATTTAACCTGAGGCAATGGTACCCCACTCTAGTACTCTTGCCTGGAAAATCCCATGGATGGAGGAGCCTGGTGGGCTGCAGTCCATGGGGTTGCTAAGAGTTGGACATGACTGAAGTGACTTAGCAGCCAATGAATATTAATGTAGACTGGGATTATTCTTAAAGAATTTAGTAGCCTCACCAGAGAAAATTCTTTTCCCTTTTTCAAGCAGAAAAGAAAAGAAAAATATCTACATCAGGCTTTAGTAATCTGAAAATTTTTTGTTCTTCTACTGTTTGGCAACATTTCTCAACGTTACTTTCCTGAACTCTGCCCTTAGTATAGGAGGTTTCTGGGAGGGAGATAGTAAACTATATAGAAAATATTATTTTACATGAGATCTTTGTTAACTTCTGTCTCTGGCACTATTCAATATTGTTTTTTAGAAAAGTAAAGTTTGTCATGCTCTACATAGGACATAGAAAATTATGCTTAAAAAGCTATTAGATGATGACTTAGAATATTTAACTAAAGTAATTTAGTGTTTATGGTAACAACATTTCATAATTTAGGATTAACTTTTTACCAAAAATATCAAATTAACTGGGGTGATAACTAGGGTTATCATATAATGAGCAATGCCTGAATATTACAATCAAAAAGGTGATGAAAGATATTGCATAAACTTCAAAATAAAGCTTTGTGTCTTCAAGACTCAATGTTTTGTCTAGGTGTGATGTTAGGCTCAGTATTATACATAACTAAACCTTTAATTTTTAGTTATTCATTTATTATTTATTAGATATTGTGTTGTTATTTATCACACAATTAGTTCAATAAAAATTTTTAGCCTCTTAGTTCACTAGACTTTAAGTTCCTTAAGAAACACACTCTGGGGACTTCCTTGGTGGTCCAGTGGCTAACACTTTGTTCTCTAAATGCAGGAGGCCTGGGTTTGATCCCTGGTCAAGGAACTAGATCCCATATGCCACAACTGAAACAGTCAAGTAAACTTTAAATAAAAAGAAACACACACTGCCTTACACAGCATTGAGTTCACCCTCTGTGTTTAGTGAGTAAATGAACCAACCAATGTATAGGAAGTGACTACTATATGAATCCTGAGGATTAAGAAATTCATGTCTAAGCATGTCAGTGAATACATGTGGAGAGTAGGCACATGTGTCTGATAAACAAGGAAGAGATAGAAACTGGAACTAAGTAGTGCTCTGGTAGCAAAAGAATGCATATTAATTAATTAGTGGCTGTTTTTGCATGTGAAATCCTGAATTAGATACTAGATTTTGCCTTGAGGTTTCATGCACACATATACACGTAATGTTAGTCATGCAGTAGTGTCTTACTCTTTGTGACCCCATGGACTATAGCCCACCAGACTCCTCTGTCCATTGAATTCTCCAGGCAAGAATACTGGAGAGGGTTGTCATTCCAGTGTATCTTCTCGACCCAGTGATTGAACCTGGATCTCCTACATTGTGGGCAGATTTTTTACCATCTGAGCTACCAGGGAAGACTTATATACACACATAAACACACACACACACAAACGATAGTTGAAACTGAGGCATGTTCTATCATATAAAGAATCAACCTTCAGATCAAGTACAGGATAGATCCTGATTCATGCATTAACCCATTTTTTTCATTTAACAATATTGTAACACATAGGTAAGTTCCCTGGGATCAAATGTTAGAAAGATTTATAGCAAAAATTTATAACTGATTCACCAGCACCTCTCTTTTCATATTTCTCTTCATTAGGTTCCATTCCATGAAGGATTATGCCACTCTTCAGCACTAATTTAATAATAATTTATTTCCCCATGTATTTAAGTGTAAAATGCATGTGTTCACCTGGCAGTCCCATGTGCCATTAGCTCCATGTGACCTTTGCCATCACAGCCAGTGGAAGTAATTTCTGCTCACGTATATCAGCTCTTGAGTCAGTCATAGCAGGTTTTCTATTGCTAAGTGTACTCAATGTATATATACGCTGTCTTACAGGCTCCTTATGAGAACAGATACTGCTTGTGTACCAGCTCCCCACCCTACTCCATTAGTAGCCTCTGAGTAGCCTAGGAATGCATGAACTCACATTGGGAAGCACTGGCTCA
>SJYW01030591.1:288448-298968 GCA_006410735.1 Raphicerus campestris | reverse complement strand
AAAAAAAAAAAAGCCCAATCTTTTAAAATCTATTGTTATTCTTCCTTTATCAAATGAATCGTTCTTCTGATCCTGATAGAATACGTATATTTAGAAAAAAAAAATCTAGAGAAACTTCAGTGTTAGCCTATGACTTGTGCATGAGTGAAGTATCAGACTATGGTAGGTACAAATATACAAGGAATATTCAGCTCTGTGGTAAATGCATCCATAGAACTAGAGGGGTCAAGTCTATGATATGAATGCTCAGTTGTGTCCTATTCTTTGCGACCCCATGGACTGTAGCCCATCAGACTCCTCTGTCCATGGGATTATTCCAGGCAAGAATACTGGAGTGGATTGCCATTTCCTCTTCCAGGGGATCTTCCTGACCCAGGGATCAAACCGGTGGCTCCTGCATCTCCTGCATTGGCAGGCAGATGCTTTATCACTGAGCCACCAGGCAAGCCCCTGTGATATGAGACAGCAGTCAAAAAGCAGTGGTCCTTAGCCATGAGTAAATTTTACCTATAGGGATATTTGATAATGTCTGGTCAAAAAAGAGTCAACACAATGTCAAGACACTGCGTAGGGCATGCAAGGAGCATCTAGATCATGTGAGAAGAAGATAGGGGTGCCACTAAATATTCTACAGTGCACAAGAACACCCCCACACAAAGATTTATCACAGCCAAAGGGACAACTATGCTGAGGTTTAAAATCTCTGGCAACCTCCCTGGCAGCCCAATGGTTAAGATTCTATTATGCCACTGGTTGGGGAACTATAGATCCCACATGCTATGTGGTGTGGCAAAAACATAAGTCAGACAAATTTTTAAAAAGCAAAGTAAAACTCTGCTCAGGTAAGGGTTCTAAGAATTAGTCAATGGCTAATAAAATAAACTTTAAATGAGCACACGCAAACAACTGGGTCCCCAAAGCATTATGCAATGTTAAACATTAATGAGGGGTCATGCAGGAAAAACAGTAAAATGAAAATTGTGCTAAACTACCACTGAAGTAATTGTTCAGTAGAGCACAATATGCCTATCACAGGACACATGTGATAAAATTCTCAGTTACTGAAGGAAAATATTTTTACTCTTCCTTAAGCAATCTATTTCATTTGAGAGTTATTTCCCCTTTAATTTTAACTTGACAAAACTAAGAAAAGCTTATAGTATCACATAATAGAGTCTCAATGACCACTTTAAGTGAATTAATGTCTCTGCTTACGTCCTCTATATATTCTCTTTTCACTTCAGCACTCTCACCCCATTTCCCCTTTCATATTACTTTTTACATAAGCTAGAGGAATCAATTGTATCTAGGCATAGGATAAATAATACAATTCAAAGAGTTCTTAGTAATTGAATCCTAAATTAATAAACTCAACACTGAATACAAATTTGAAACTATTATGAAATTATTAAGGTCTAGAGAACTGTGTGGCTGAGATGGTAAAGAACCTGCCTGCAATGAAGGGGACCCATGTTCGACCCCTGAGTCAGGAATATCCTGTGGCTACACACTCCAGTGTTCTTGCCTGGAAAATTCCATGGACAAATGAGCCTGGTGAGTTACAGTCCATAGAGTTGCAAGGAGTCAGACACACCTGGGCAACTAACACACAAAGAACTGTAATACATGTATTATTGATCAAAAAACACTGCTAATTTGCAATAATGTCAAAGTTCTAATTGTTAAATGTTCTTAAAAAGAAAAAAAAAACAGAAGGGAGAAATATTGATTAGAAAATTTATATGGAACATGTAAAGACTGAACAGAGATTGACAAAAGCCTATTCAAAATTATGATTTTCACATAGATGAAGCCAAGTAAGTATGTCCTCCCTTTTGACACTAACAGCTAAAATGTTACTAGTCTTATACATTTGGAGGTAATCTGAAATCCCTGGTATTTTTAAAGATAAAAATAAGTGTGCATGCATATATTAAAGTACACATGAGAATATGTCACATTTATTAGAACCACCAACATCAAAGAGAGGGATAGATACAGATAGATGTATAAATGNTACTAGTCTTATACATTTGGAGGTAATCTGAAATCCCTGGTATTTTTAAAGATAAAAATAAGTGTGCATGCATATATTAAAGTACACATGAGAATATGTCACATTTATTAGAACCACCAACATCAAAGAGAGGGATAGATACAGATAAATGTATAAATGAGAGAAGGATCTATATTACTATTGATGATTCTAATGTAAGGAAATTTTAATTAAAAATTAATAATACACTGTAGAAATATGGTTCAAGGTGGGAATTATTTATCGGACCTGCCTTTCTATGAGAACTCCTCCCGCTTCTAGTTGGGAAGGGAAGTAAAATGAAGAAAAGGTATTAATGCCTGGAATCATTTATTTAAAAACCTGATGAAAAGACAAGGGGCAGAAGTTGCTAGAAATCTCAGGAAGCCTCATNGAGAAGGATCTATATTACTATTGATGGTTCTAATGTAAGGAAATTTTAATTAAAAGTTAATAATACACTGTAGAAATATGGTTCAAGGTGGGAATTATTTATCGGACCTGCCTTTCTATGAGAACTCCTCCTGCTTCTAGCTGGAAAGGGAAGGAAAATGAAGAAAAGGTATTAATGCCTGGAATCATTTATTTAAGAAACCTGATGAAAAGACAAGGGGCAGAAGTTGCTAGAAATCTCAGGAGGCCTCACCCAGTCCCCAGCTGACTGCAGCACTGGCACAGCGAGACTGGTTTCCAGGTGCTCACCAGAGCTGCGAGCCTACCTTTAACTCACAACTCCCATTTTCCTTTTGGCAGAAATGCTTGAGAGGGAGAAACCTAACCTGAACCTGATCACAGTGGATCAGAAAAGTACAGTGTCAACCCTTCCAGTCCTGTGGCCACAGGAAGAGCATACCCATAGGTAGGTGGGAGGGGTGCTTGTTACCAATAGTGTATCCAGCACTCTGATCATTAATACAATAGAAGAGTAGAGGTTATTGCTTCTCAAGCTGGTAAGGTTCCCCACGTCCACTTAGAACATAAAACAACTGTTTAAACAGATCTCAGCTTCCAACTCTCAGATCTGCCATGACAAGGAAAAAGAACATTTACCTTTTACTAGGCTTGGCTCAAGATCAGATCCTGAATTACAAATGTTCAAAGCACATTATAAAAATAAAACAATACTTCTTTTCCATCTGTCTGTGACTTAATAATTTCTAAAATATTTGGGGGGGGGGGCTGTTTAACCAAACATCATAGCTTACAGGACAAAACCAAGATTCCATTGCTGCTGTTGTTTGGATCTGCAAGTCCCAAATAAACAAGGTATCAATGTTTCCTTGTGAGAGTTACTACCCTAGTCTTGTCTCAGTGACCCTGGAGTACTCCTCCTGGCTAGACCTCAGTCTCATTGTTTAATGCTAGTATATCTATCTGTCTTTCTATTGATCTTTTCAGTAATCAAATGTTTTATCCCTGAGCTAGAGTGTTCCTGAGATCGGGTATCTCTGGGATTCTTTCAAATTCCTCACACTTTGCTCCAATTTCCTTGAAACCCTGAAGTTTGCCAGCTACTTGGANAAACTTAATGTAATTTTCTGCTGAAGAGTGATTGTTTCATTAAAAACAATCTAGACCCTTGAGTAAAGTAGCATATTGAATTCAAAAATGACTAGAAACAGTTATCCCAAATATTACAAGATTAACAATATCTATTTTAAGAATGTTCACATTTTATTTTAAATATATTTGTATATATTACATATCCATGTATATTCACTTGTATTCAATACATGTACATATACACATATATAATCTAGATTGATTTCAGTATATGTAATCATTTTTTGCAATTATTTGACTAAAGAAATGAAAGAATCAATTATCAGCTATTCCTAAGTACCATTTGAAAATGTATATAACTTTATATTTTAAAATTTAAATATGAATCCTTTCAGAAAAATCCATTGAATTCTTTAAATCTCTGGAATATTTTTAATGACTTCCACCAGAATTAAACATGATAAATTATGACCAACCAGACAGGTCAGAACTAAATAAGACATCTTAATTACTGCGGATGTCTTCAATTTCCAAGACTAAAAATCATCCTAAATTTCCATGTTTTAGATGTATCTACAGTTTTTAAACGTCAGCGGAGTTATTTGAGGTTCTAGTTAAAGTACTTGCTACCAGTTACATAGGAACAGTAAATGGTACTAAAAGCAGAAGGAAAGTGCATATTACTGAACATTATACTTCAATAGATTGGAGAAGAAAATGGCAGCCTACTCCAGTATTCCTGCCTGGGAAATGCCATAGACAGAGGAGACTGTTGGGCTATAATAGGGTCACAAAAGGGTCAGACACGACTGAGCAACTAAACAACAGTACTTCAATAGGCTGTGCTTAGTTGCTCAGTTCCGTTCAGTCATTCAGTCCTGTCCGACTCTTTGCGACCCCATGAATTGCAGCATGCCAGGCCTCCCTGTCCATCACCATCTCCCAGAGTTCACTCAGACTCACGTCCATCGAGCCATCTCATCCTCTGTCGTCCCCTTTTCCTCCTGCCCCCAATCCCTCCCAGCATCAGAGTCTTTTCCAGTGAGTCAACTCTTCGCATGAGGTGGCCAAAGTACTTGAGTTTCAGCTTTAGCATCATTCCCCTCCAAAGAAATCCCAAGGCTGATCTCCCTCAGTTGTGTCCATATCTTTGCAAACCCATGCACTGTAGCCCGCCAGGCTTCTCTGTCCATGGAGGTTCTCCAGGCAAGAATGCTGGAGTGGGTAGCCATGCCCTCCTCCAGAGGATCTTTCCAATCCAGGGATTGAACCCAGGTTCCCTGCATTGCAGGAGGACTCTTTACCTTCTGAACCAACCAACACTTCAACAGAAAAGTACAAATGAAAGTCAGTCTCACGCTGAAGGCCAAATCTTCATTAGATCTGCTTCCCAAGCTCACACTGACTTGTCATGTTTACTTGGAGATGAGTAAATAAACCAACACGTATTGAATATTGGTGACTGATACATTTGTATAGAATTATGATTAATAATGTTAACAGCTATCTTTTTACTGGATACAGGAGTTAGCCAAATACAAACTTCATACTTTTCATAAACATGCTGTTCATTGAGTAAAAGGGGGAAAACATTACATAATAGAAAATTATAAAACACACTGGAGAAGGCAGTTTATTTTTTAAAAAAAGGGCATTAGGTTACTGAGATGATAATCCTGAACCTCTGAATGCATTAAAATGGAAAGTTGTTTTCAATTTCTCCCATAGGAAATCCTTTCATATCATGTTCAGGATACATAAAAGTATACTAGATGATTTTATAAATTATTGCTATTGGCTGTTATCAGGAATGCCTTATTATCTATAAAGTTCCTAGATCCAAAATATAAAAAAAAAATGCTTTCACTTTTTTAGTATGATGGAGAGTTGGTTACTTTGGAAATAAACATAAGGAATAATATTACAATTTCTATTTAAGTTAATACAGTAAAATAAAGTGATAAACAATATTGATTAGATGAAATATTTACAAAAAATACCATATCAAATATTTCACTTCAAGAATACACATACACACACACACTCCTTGCATGACTGACTAGGTGTTCATGGTTTCCATAATCTATGAATGATGGAATTGTTAAAGTGAAGCAAAACCAAGATTAAGTAGGNTCAGTCCTGTCCGACTCTTTGCGACCCCATGAATTGCAGCATGCCAGGCCTCCCTGTCCATCACCATCTCCCAGAGTTCACTCAGACTCACGTCCATCGAGCCATCTCATCCTCTGTCGTCCCCTTTTCCTCCTGCCCCCAATCCCTCCCAGCATCAGAGTCTTTTCCAGTGAGTCAACTCTTCGCATGAGGTGGCCAAAGTACTTGAGTTTCAGCTTTAGCATCATTCCCCTCCAAAGAAATCCCAAGGCTGATCTCCCTCAGTTGTGTCCATATCTTTGCAAACCCATGCACTGTAGCCCGCCAGGCTTCTCTGTCCATGGAGGTTCTCCAGGCAAGAATGCTGGAGTGGGTAGCCATGCCCTCCTCCAGAGGATCTTTCCAATCCAGGGATTGAACCCAGGTTCCCTGCATTGCAGGAGGACTCTTTACCTTCTGAACCAACCAACACTTCAACAGAAAAGTACAAATGAAAGTCAGTCTCACGCTGAAGGCCAAATCTTCATTAGATCTGCTTCCCAAGCTCACACTGACTTGTCATGTTTACTTGGAGATGAGTAAATAAACCAACACGTATTGAATATTGGTGACTGATACATTTGTATAGAATTATGATTAATAATGTTAACAGCTATCTTTTTACTGGATACAGGAGTTAGCCAAATACAAACTTCATACTTTTCATAAACATGCTGTTCATTGAGTAAAAGGGGGAAAACATTACATAATAGAAAATTATAAAACACACTGGAGAAGGCAGTTTATTTTTTAAAAAAAGGGCATTAGGTTACTGAGATGATAATCCTGAACCTCTGAATGCATTAAAATGGAAAGTTGTTTTCAATTTCTCCCATAGGAAATCCTTTCATATCATGTTCAGGATACATAAAACTATACTAGATGATTTTATAAATTATTGCTATTGGCTGTTATCAGGAATGCCTTATTATCTATAAAGTTCCTAGATCCAAAATATAAAAAAAAAAAAAAATGCTTTCACTTTTTTAGTATGATGGAGAGTTGGTTACTTTGGAAATAAACATAAGGAATAATATTACAATTTCTATTTAAGTTAATACAGTAAAATAAAGTGATAAACAATATTGATTAGATGAAATATTTACAAAAAATACCATATCAAATATTTCACTTCAAGAATACACATACACACACACACTCCTTGCATGACTGACTAGGTGTTCATGGTTTCCATAATCTATGAATGATGGAATTGTTAAAGTGAAGCAAAACCAAGATTAAGTAGGAAAAATATCATTTTCAGTGATCTTTTGGATAAAGTCAAAGCAACTGACTGAACTTTTGCCTTTTTTTCAATCTGTGGTCTGCAGGGTCAGAATTTATATATCTTGAGAAAAATATTCACTTTTTTTAATCTTGTCATCTTTGCCAATTTGCTTTTGGAGAGATAAGCCAAAGATGTCTTTTGTCATGAAGGCCTGTTTGATCTAAGGTGAGTGCACTTACCAGGTTTAATATTCTTCAGAGAGGACTTCCTTCTAGTTAATCAATTAAAGTGTAAGCTTCAAAAATCCTCCAAAAACCTTTCATTCATTCAATCTTTTGCTTTGTTCCCTGATAAAGAAAATCATAAATTATATTTACCTAATCATTCCTCAGTCATCTCTTATTTGTTATTGTCTTTTATATAATAAGTTTGATGAGTCAGTATCCTGGAATATAAAATATGTAATAATTTTCTCCCATCATTGATGTTGTTCAGTCAGTAACTGGGGTCTGACTGTTTGCAACCCTGTGGACTGCAGCATATCAGGCTTCCCTGCCTTCTCTATTTCCTGGAGTTTGCTCAAACTCATGTCCATTGTGTCAATGATGCCATCCAACCATTTCACCCTCTGTTGCCCCCTTCTCTGGCCTTCAATCTTTCCCAGCATCAGGGTCATTTCCAGTGATTCAGCTCTTTGCATCAGGTGGCCAAACTATTGTAACTTCAGGATCAGTCCTTTCAACAAATATTTAGGGTTGATCTCCCATCATTATATTTAATGACTATTTTCTATCAAATGTCTTCCTCTTAACAGCTTGAGTAGGTCTCGCAGTTTGTGGGTCAGTTCTATTGAAACTAGCAAATTTAAATCATTTTCAAGGGAAATTCAAAGTTGTCTTCTCCCTCAGTACAGGCTTAACAAGTGGAGTGAGGGTTTGGGATCAGGTGCTAGGGCATGTTCTTCTCTTTATATATTACCTCTCCTGGGTCTTCTAGGCTCTAGAGAGATTCTACTAGTGAATGGAGAAGAGGAAGAAAACAACAAATGGTCTTTTAACCAACTGGGGTAAGAAGTCGTAAATTTGACTTTGGTTTGTCTTATTATGTTTTGGCTTGTACTTCTCTAACACACTGTTCCTAACCATGGAAGCCATAGTCAGGAAAGATATATTATAGGTATTCAAGTACCAGCTGTCTTTTGTGTATATGTGTGTGTGTGTATAATTTTTTTCATAGTGCCTTGAAAGACCTCCTCACTGAACAATTCTCTGATATGAAAAGTTTGTCTTAAAATCAGTCTCTTAAATCCCATCTCATAAATTATGATTGATAGTTCATCATGCAACATTTACTGTTGAAATCCTCTATAAAATGACTACTTATTTTTTAATTGGAATATAATTGCTTTACAAAGTTAAGTTTCTGCTGTACAATGAAGTGAATCAGTCATATGCATGCATACATTCTCTCCCCCATGGACCTCCCTCCCCACCATCCCACCCTTTTAGACCATCAAAGAGTGTGGAGCTGAGCTCCTTGTGCTATATAGTGAGTTCCAGCTGGCTATCTATTTTACATATGGTAGTGTATATAAGTTACCTTCCATAATGAACAGTCCTTCTGCAAGAATTTTACAAATTCTTGATAAGGCAACTTCAGGCTATTACACTGCCTATCCCAAACCTTTTCTCAACCTACCTCTCTCCAATCATCCTATATTTGTTCAGGTTACACACAAAAATTATGAGCATATATAATGTCTGATTAGATGCTCAATCCTGGAAAGAAATGCCAACTCAGTCCTCTTCCAGAGTCTCCATTCAGTTTTTGTGAATACTTTCTCTCACTTGGCTTTTAGGATGAGATCTCATCCTTTGTTTCCCTGGAAAACCATTCACAAGACGAAATTAAATTATCTCTCAATCAATCTGCACCTTCAATAAATACAAAAAGGTGATGTGCAAGGTAGTTAAGTTAAAGTAGACACCTACAAAATCCTGAAAGTTAATTTGGTGTTTTCTTTAAAATCTGAGGATATTTTCCCCCAACAATCTGAGGACTGTGACTCAGTCACAATTCCAGGACACTAGGAAAATTTTTGTATGAATAGATATCCCTCAGTTATACTATTCTCCAAAGCCATTGGTTCAAAATGTATTCCTACAATTGATATTGGAATTTCTGTCTACTGGATTTTCCAACTGTCACAATTACTAGATTGCTTCCTGGTATATGGCTTTAACTTGAATAACTGTCAGTTTAAGTATCAATAGCCAACTTAAAACAATGTTGCCCCTTATCATAGAAAACAATTGTATATGATTCAAACTAATATTTAAGAGAAATAAAATGGCCAAAAACAAAGAGAAACAATGATATTGATGTAGTAGGTAAAATCTAGTACATTTCCCTAATGGTAGAGTTGGTAAAGAATCTGCCTGCAATGCAGAAGACCCCAATTCGATTCCTGGATTGGGAAGATCCCCTGGAGAAGGGAAAAGGCTTCCCACTCCAGTATTCTGGCCTAGAGAATTCCATGGACTCTATAACCCACGGGGTCACTCGACATGACTGAGAGACTTTGAATTTCTCTTTCTTTCTTTACAGGTAAATTCTCTGTACATTAAATCATGTATGGTTAAACCATGCGTGGCTACCTGCCGGGAGCCAGCATGGGAGATCCCACCCATGTCAAAGGTCATGTGGAAGAGAACTGTTAAGTAAGGCTTCAGGACTCGAGGGGCTCCCTAGACTGCTCGAGCATGTACCCCAAAACCAGAATCTGTCTTACTATTTTGTGCCTTTCACCAACTCTCCTGACATTAACAGGGGGCTATCAACTTAGGGCTCTAGCTAATTAGTCTCCTGGACATAAGAGGAATATTTCAAATCAAACTCCCTCTGTTAGCATTCTAGCTTGCTTGGCTGGTTTATCCAGACTCTTGCAGCTACGCATATGATTGTTCACAGCCTCCCAACTGTGAGAGGCACGAGAAGCCTAAAACATAGAGCCTTTCAAAGAGTTAAAAGTTATTAGAACAGTGCTGGTGTAGGATTTCATTACTGGGCCAATGCTTGTTGCTAAGTTCCCATATCTCTTATCCACTGTGCACCTGGGAGTGCATTAGGTAACATAGTTGGAATGTAAGAAAAACAAGTGTAGCCTTGAAATTAACCACATCAGACTTTTGAGCTAATTGGTTCTTTCTTTCTTGTAACTCACTACACCTTTGCTCCGTGAGAAATGTAACTCTGTTTAAAATTTTCTGAGGTTGACATAGATTAGAAATATAAAGAAAAAACACTTTGAGGGAACATAAGTTTTCTAGTTGAGCAGCCTTTATCAAAAAAGAGGATCATAAAATGTTCACAGGCTTCAAAGGCCAGAAGATAATGTACACAATATTGTTTATGGGAAAGGTATGCAGAAAAAATCCTGGTTTTTATAAAGACAAAACAGATGTAATGTTTGAGCTGACTCTGTACGACTTTGCATCTTTCATTTCCCTCTATGTGCAAGTTAAGGTATAAAAGTCCCTTTTAAAAAATAAAATAATGGGCCTCGCTTACCAAAGAATCTTGGTCACCCCATGTTTTTTTTTT
>SJYW01030591.1:252105-285934 GCA_006410735.1 Raphicerus campestris | reverse complement strand
AGATGAAATATTTACAAAAAATACCATATCAAATATTTCACTTCAAGAATACACATACACACACACACTCCTTGCATGACTGACTAGGTGTTCATGGTTTCCATAATCTATGAATGATGGAATTGTTAAAGTGAAGCAAAACCAAGATTAAGTAGGAAAAATATCATTTTCAGTGATCTTTTGGATAAAGTCAAAGCAACTGACTGAACTTTTGCCTTTTTTTCAATCTTGGTCTGCAGGGTCAGAATTTATATATCTTGAGAAAAATATTCACTTTTTTTAATCTTGTCATCTTTGCCAATTTGCTTTTGGAGAGATAAGCCAAAGATGTCTTTTGTCATGAAGGCCTGTTTGATCTAAGGTGAGTGCACTTACCAGGTTTAATATTCTTCAGAGAGGACTTCCTTCTAGTTAATCAATTAAAGTGTAAGCTTCAAAAATCCTCCAAAAACCTTTCATTCATTCAATCTTTTGCTTTGTTCCCTGATAAAGAAAATCATAAATTATATTTACCTAATCATTCCTCAGTCATCTCTTATTTGTTATTGTCTTTTATATAATAAGTTTGATGAGTCAGTATCCTGGAATATAAAATATGTAATAATTTTCTCCCATCATTGATGTTGTTCAGTCAGTAACTGGGGTCTGACTGTTTGCAACCCTGTGGACTGCAGCATATCAGGCTTCCCTGCCTTCTCTATTTCCTGGAGTTTGCTCAAACTCATGTCCATTGTGTCAATGATGCCATCCAACCATTTCACCCTCTGTTGCCCCCTTCTCTGGCCTTCAATCTTTCCCAGCATCAGGGTCATTTCCAGTGATTCAGCTCTTTGCATCAGGTGGCCAAACTATTGTAACTTCAGGATCAGTCCTTTCAACAAATATTTAGGGTTGATCTCCCATCATTATATTTAATGACTATTTTCTATCAAATGTCGTCCTCTTAACAGCTTGAGTAGGTCTCGCAGTTTGTGGGTCAGTTCTATTGAAACTAGCAAATTTAAATCATTTTCAAGGGAAATTCAAAGTTGTCTTCTCCCTCAGTACAGGCTTAACAAGTGGAGTGAGGGTTTGGGATCAGGTGCTAGGGCATGTTCTTCTCTTTATATATTACCTCTCCTGGGTCTTCTAGGCTCTAGAGAGATTCTACTAGTGAATGGAGAAGAGGAAGAAAACAACAAATGGTCTTTTAACCAACTGGGGTAAGAAGTCGTAAATTTGACTTTGGTTTGTCTTATTATGTTTTGGCTTGTACTTCTCTAACACACTGTTCCTAACCATGGAAGCCATAGTCAGGAAAGATATATTATAGGTATTCAAGTACCAGCTGTCTTTTGTGTATATGTGTGTGTGTGTATAATTTTTTTCATAGTGCCTTGAAAGACCTCCTCACTGAACAATTCTCTGATATGAAAAGTTTGTCTTAAAATCAGTCTCTTAAATCCCATCTCATAAATTATGATTGATAGTTCATCATGCAACATTTACTGTTGAAATCCTCTATAAAATGACTACTTATTTTTTAATTGGAATATAATTGCTTTACAAAGTTAAGTTTCTGCTGTACAATGAAGTGAATCAGTCATATGCATGCATACATTCTCTCCCCCATGGACCTCCCTCCCCACCATCCCACCCTTTTAGACCATCAAAGAGTGTGGAGCTGAGCTCCTTGTGCTATATAGTGAGTTCCAGCTGGCTATCTATTTTACATATGGTAGTGTATATAAGTTACCTTCCATAATGAACAGTCCTTCTGCAAGAATTTTACAAATTCTTGATAAGGCAACTTCAGGCTATTACACTGCCTATCCCAAACCTTTTCTCAACCTACCTCTCTCCAATCATCCTATATTTGTTCAGGTTACACACAAAAATTATGAGCATATATAATGTCTGATTAGATGCTCAATCCTGGAAAGAAATGCCAACTCAGTCCTCTTCCAGAGTCTCCATTCAGTTTTTGTGAATACTTTCTCTCACTTGGCTTTTAGGATGAGATCTCATCCTTTGTTTCCCTGGAAAACCATTCACAAGACGAAATTAAATTATCTCTCAATCAATCTGCACCTTCAATAAATACAAAAAGGTGATGTGCAAGGTAGTTAAGTTAAAGTAGACACCTACAAAATCCTGAAAGTTAATTTGGTGTTTTCTTTAAAATCTGAGGATATTTTCCCCCAACAATCTGAGGACTGTGACTCAGTCACAATTCCAGGACACTAGGAAAATTTTTGTATGAATAGATATCCCTCAGTTATACTATTCTCCAAAGCCATTGGTTCAAAATGTATTCCTACAATTGATATTGGAATTTCTGTCTACTGGATTTTCCAACTGTCACAATTACTAGATTGCTTCCTGGTATATGGCTTTAACTTGAATAACTGTCAGTTTAAGTATCAATAGCCAACTTAAAACAATGTTGCCCCTTATCATAGAAAACAATTGTATATGATTCAAACTAATATTTAAGAGAAATAAAATGGCCAAAAACAAAGAGAAACAATGATATTGATGTAGTAGGTAAAATCTAGTACATTTCCCTAATGGTAGAGTTGGTAAAGAATCTGCCTGCAATGCAGAAGACCCCAATTCGATTCCTGGATTGGGAAGATCCCCTGGAGAAGGGAAAAGGCTTCCCACTCCAGTATTCTGGCCTAGAGAATTCCATGGACTCTATAACCCACGGGGTCACTCGACATGACTGAGAGACTTTGAATTTCTCTTTCTTTCTTTACAGGTAAATTCTCTGTACATTAAATCATGTATGGTTAAACCATGCGTGGCTACCTGCCGGGAGCCAGCATGGGAGATCCCACCCATGTCAAAGGTCATGTGGAAGAGAACTGTTAAGTAAGGCTTCAGGACTCGAGGGGCTCCCTAGACTGCTCGAGCATGTACCCCAAAACCAGAATCTGTCTTACTATTTTGTGCCTTTCACCAACTCTCCTGACATTAACAGGGGGCTATCAACTTAGGGCTCTAGCTAATTAGTCTCCTGGACATAAGAGGAATATTTCAAATCAAACTCCCTCTGTTAGCATTCTAGCTTGCTTGGCTGGTTTATCCAGACTCTTGCAGCTACGCATATGATTGTTCACAGCCTCCCAACTGTGAGAGGCACGAGAAGCCTAAAACATAGAGCCTTTCAAAGAGTTAAAAGTTATTAGAACAGTGCTGGTGTAGGATTTCATTACTGGGCCAATGCTTGTTGCTAAGTTCCCATATCTCTTATCCACTGTGCACCTGGGAGTGCATTAGGTAACATAGTTGGAATGTAAGAAAAACAAGTGTAGCCTTGAAATTAACCACATCAGACTTTTGAGCTAATTGGTTCTTTCTTTCTTGTAACTCACTACACCTTTGCTCCGTGAGAAATGTAACTCTGTTTAAAATTTTCTGAGGTTGACATAGATTAGAAATATAAAGAAAAAACACTTTGAGGGAACATAAGTTTTCTGGTTGAGCAGCCTTTATCAAAAAAGAGGGTCATAAAATGTTCACAGGCTTCAAAGGCCAGAAGATAATGTACACAATATTGTTTATGGGAAAGGTATGCAGAAAAAATCCTGGTTTTTATAAAGACAAAACAGATGTAATGTTTGAGCTGACTCTGTACGACTTTGCATCTTTCATTTCCCTCTATGTGCAAGTTAAGGTATAAAAGTCCCTTTTAAAAAATAAAATAATGGGCCTCGCTCACCAAAGAAGCTTGGTCACCCCATGTTTTTTTTTTCTTTTTTTCTCTCTTTCTTTCTTTCTTTCTTTCTTCCTCCCTCTCCCTCCCTCTTTTTTTCAGGCTGATCCCTTGGGACACAGAGGCTGTCTGCCTTCACTTTCCTGCCTGAGCTTCTAAGACTTTATTAGCTTTCTGTGCAAACCAAAGAATATCAGCCTCTTTCTCTCCCCTATTTTCTCATCTACAATATTCTTTCCTTATCTCTCTCTAAATCATCTGCTGATGCTGTTTCTCCTTCAGGTTCCCCTGGATCCTGTGGGGGCTGGAACCTGGCAGCTACCATACTGTGTCTTTTGTTCTTCATATTAAATCCTTTGCTTACTTCCCCCCACTTATTTTAAGAAAAATATTCTTTATATCTATTATAACCAAACACACACACACACACATAAAACACACACATGACTACTGTGTCAATCCTCTGTAAATTTAGAAAAGAAAGTGAAGACATTAGCAAATGACCTAACTTATCTACAAGTCAGAAACAGAGTGACAGATGTAGAAAACAAATTTATTGTTACCACAGGGTAGGTGGCAGGGAGATAAACTGAGAAGCTGGGGTTGACATATACACACTACTATATACACAACAGATAACTAATATGGGCTTCCTGTATAGCACATGGATCTCTACTCAATACTTCTTAATGACACATATGGGAAAATAATGTAAATAAGAGTGGATATACATACATGTATAACTGATTTACTTTGCTGAACACTTGAAACTAACACAACATTGAAAGCACTATACTCTAATAGAATTTCTAAAAATAAAAGTAGGAATATCAGAAAGGCAGTAAATTAAGGGCTCAGGATATGTGAGGCAACAGGTCTGCTATTGTCTTCGGTTTCATGGAGCCCAGTTCTCATCCATATTCATGTCTCAATTTTATTCCTATACCCTTTTCTCATATCCTTACCCATCCAGCCAGATTTGCAGAACTATTATTCCCAAAATACATTTGACTACCCAAGGATTTTGAATGTATATACTTCTAGAACTCAGAACATGTAAAGTCTATTTTACCTTATTCAAAATAATTCTGATCTTTGGATTAACTTCTTAAATCTTAACTGCTCTCAGATTTATGCTTTTAGCTTAATAGATTATCTTTTTCCCATGCCAAACCTATTTATAATAAAAGTAGCTTTAATGTCCAAATTCCTTTCTGAAATATCAGAAATGAGTTTTTTCCAAAGAGTGAAATATGTACCACCAGACTTTTGCCAAATGCACTCAGGTAGCATATATAATTCAAGTGAATATATACTGACTACTTTTACGGTATCTTTCTTTGCTATTTTGTATTGTCCATATATCATTCAAGACTCTGAGCTCTGTGCAACAACAACATATTGGAGTTGATTCATGTAAGAAAAGATTTTACCAAAAATCACTGGGAAAGTCATTGAATTACTAGAATTTTGACTGTGGTGTTGGAGAAGACTCTTGAGAGTCCCTCGGACTACAAGGAGACCCAACCAGTCCATCCTAAAGGAGATCAGTCCTGGGTGTTCACTGGAAGGACTGATGTTGAAGCTGAAATTCCAATACATTGGCCACCCAATGCAAAGAGCTGACTCATTGGAAAAGACCCTGATGCTGGGAAAATTGAAATGGGAGGAGAAGGGGACGACTGAGGATGAGATGGTTTGATGGCATCACTGACTCGATGGACATGGGTTTGTATGAACTCCAGGAGTAGGTGATGGACAGGGAGGCCTGGTGTGCGGTGGTTCATGGGGTCACAAAGAGTCTGACATGACTGAGTGACTGAACTGAACTGAGGAAATCATTTCAGGAAAAAAAAATTACAGGGGTACAGGTAGGCTTTTTGTTTATAGTTTAGTCACCATATACACTAGTCAGCCAAAATTACCAACAAAGACATCCCAGAAAATGAAGAATGTATTAGTAGGATTTAGTTTCTGCCACTGCTAAACCACTTACTACAGTGTACAACCCTGCCCCCAATTCCATTCCAATGCCTATTGTGAGCAGCTCTGCTACTGATGACCCAAGAAACTGGCTGTGACTGATGTCACTGCCTCAGATAAACTAAGTTCTTCTAGATTAGCTCCAGATTAGAAATCCAATCAGCAAGAGGCTTCAGGGCTGATAAAGCACTTCCAATTTCTATGGCACAAGGTAACTTCTGTTTACCAAGACTCACTCAGAAGAATTCCCTCAAAATAGTAAGGGAGTATGCATAATGGATAGGGCTTCTCAGGGGGCTGGCTCAGTGGTAAAGAATCCACCTGTCAATGTAGGAGGCATGGCTTCAAAACCTGGGTCAGGAAGATCCCCTGGAGAGAGAAATGGCAATCAACTCCAGTATTCTTGGGTGGAAAGTCCCATGGACAAAGAAGCTTGGTGGGCTACAGCCCAGGGGTTCACAAGAGTTGGACACCATTCAGTGACTAAACAACAGCAATAACAATGTATATAGTCACAAATAGTGTTTATGCATGTTACCAGTTACAGAAGATTCTGGAAATACACAAAGGTGTCAAAAGATGTGGGTTGGCTACCAATTTTACTCCCAAAAGGGTTCTTGGGCGCCTCGCTATATTTAGATTTTAATTTATTACGTCCTAACCTCTCTTAACCCAAATACCAACTGGTAACAGTCTTCCAGCTGACCCTCGTCCAAATAGTTGCCATAAATGCTACAATGCCCTATACTTTCCTGAGTAGTGAATCAGCTATAGCTAGTCTCCTGAGTTACGTATGGAAACCCATCCTACACCAAATGTGTGAATTGCATGGAAACCAGAGAAAGACAGAGGAGAGTACTTTTATCCTACAGGCAGTCTATCCTAAAAAGATATGTAAATAATTTCATGTTTACAGACCTTGTTTCAAGTATCATTAATAACATCAGTGTAACTGTTTCTAATAAGGTGAGATGAAGAGAAGGATCATAAACCTAACTCTAATATTTTTCTCTGAAAGCAGATAACCCCTCCCAGAATTAGAAGGACAAGAGGATAGCATTCTTAGTACTGACCAGATTTGGTTCTCTAAACCCATCAGGCTTAGCAATCTAAGGTATTTTTAGCCTTGAAGTTATCCACTTGGAAGAAGAGAGCAAAGATATTTAATATAAGGTTCCTCTCATTTTCATGAGACTACCCCCAAAAGTCAACCACAATTTCTTCACACATCTTCCAGAAATCATTGTTGAGCAGTACAATTTTTGCTCTAGAAGGCTCTGATCTATTATATCAATTCAACTCACGTTAAGGCCAAGCTGCCCTGTGGGCTGGAACTTCATTTCCTCTTCTATTACTCACTTCAGATTATGCCCAGCCAAATCAACCCATACAGTTCTCCAGACACTATGTAATGACAAAAATCAGCAACATGATGGAATTTATTCAATAGAATCCCCTTTTCTATTATCAAATATCAAGGGAAACACTGAAGTCCAACCATAATTAGTCTTTTCCTTGTAAGATAAAAACCAATATAAATGAGTGGTATTCTTTTCCAACTAACTTTTAAAATTCTAATCAATCTTGACCATTGGATCTCAGTTAGATACTTGGGTGGAATAAAGCTTAATCAGTAGCTTGGCTGGGTGTTTTGTCTTAAGATTTTTAAAATTAATTCAGAATCCTTAAAATATTCTCAATTTAAATAGGTCAAAACGTTGATAATGCATTTAGGATTATTAGAGTTCACAAGATATCAGTATACAACAAAATTCCCATGTCCAACAACATTTAACCTAGGAAAAAGTAATGCTTTCATTTTTAACACCTGGTATAATCTAGACTTGCATTGTTTATTCTTGTCAAAAATTAAAAGCATGAAATCAGAAGTTTCTAGGGGAGGAAAGAGAGTCGTGAAAAATTTAGAGAAAAAAAATTATTGCATCGTCTCACTTTTAGTCTAATACTATCATAAATAAAAATCAAGGAACCTAACTACCATTCTGAGAAATCACCACTTATCAAGTGGTTGATTATGATGCCCAGATTACCATATCCAAATGAAATTCTGCCCTTGCTTCCTGTTTTCTTTCATAGAGCTTAATATCTGACCCACTTCTGCCTTCTCACAAAAGTTTAGAAAATTTCAATGATGACTCCTGTCAACTGCTTAGGGTCAAATTTTCCCCATGCAACATACTTAAAATCTCTTTACTCATCTTCTTCCTTTGAACCATTTTCTGGACATTCCAATTCTGCAAGAAATGTAGGCTTTCTCTGAGGCCATTTCCTCTACCTAATGAGCAACTTTGTGTGTGTGTGTGTGTGTGTGTGTGTGTGTGTGTGTGTGTGTGTTTAATGTTAGCTTAGGGCTTGCCAGGTAGTGCTAGTGGTAAAGAATCCACATGCCAATGCAAGAGACTCAAGAAATGCGGGTTTGATCTCTGAGTAGGGAAGGTCCCCTGGAGAACGACATGGCAACCCACTCCAGTATTCTTGCCTGGAGAATCTCATAGACAAAGGAGTCTGGCAGGCTATGGTCCATAGGGTCGCAAAAGAGTTGGCCATAACTGAAGCGACTTAGCACAGCACAGCTAACATCTTGCCTTTAAATATTTTAAAACTCAAACTATCTTTGGTATAATTTTCTCATTGTGCTCAAATTTCCTTCTTGTGGATAATTACCCCTTACAGAATCTTGAACTATTATAATGTAGTAAATAAATAAATGTAATACAAGCTTCTATTATAAATTTTGCAGACGGTTTCCTTAGGCTTCTGGTGAACTTGAACACTCTACTGTGTGCTTCAAGTTTCCCTAAGATATTCAGTTTTCCCAGAAATCAGTAACGGTTGCTAACTTCAATGGCAGCAGAAACATTGTGCTGTCTAAAATGTATAGTTCTCCAGTGTCCCATATATATTTTTTAACTCTTCTATCCTTATCCCTTTCTAGGAAACTCAGTTGAGTTTGTTAATTATATAAACTTCTTAATTCACCCTTCTTTTCTACTAAGTGAAGGGCTTGTACTACAATTATTGGGTCTGAATACTTGTTTCTACTTTTCCTTTTACTCATAATCTAGATTTTCCCCTAGTACATGTCTCTAAAAGTCAGAGAAAAGAGAGTTTACCAAAATAAGGCATTTTTTTCCAATGCATTAAACTCCTCTATCCCATCAAGGAAACAACAGATCCAGGATCACACACAGACCTGGATTTAATGTGTCAGTATTATATCTGGAGCCTCTGTAGAGTCCCTCACTGGGCCCGCGCTTCCCCTCAACCGTTCTAATACCGTTTGTTTCTAGTCCTGGTCTCTTTGTACCATCATCACCTCCCGCAATAACTATTTATCTTGAAACCCAGTTAATAATGCTCTCCTGTGTGTGTGCTGAGTCACTTCTCCTGCACCTCCTGCACTGCAGGTGGATTCTGTCCAAAATGTGTCTGCATGTCACATAGCTTTCAAAGTTTTCAAGGATGAATTTCCCATCTGTGCATAGGAGCAAACACACACACACAAATCAACATTTTAAAAGAGATCTGCAATTTTATTTTTCCTTTCTGAGTTTCATGAATCCTTTAAATTTGAAACCATGATCAGAAACTATGTATTACAACCCATCACATGCTAGCTGGGTAAATGGGTGATCATTGACTTTAAGACAAATGGTTTCTATATACTTCCCTTAAAATAAGATATCCCATACTCTCTAGATCCCACATAGAGTTTGAAAGGGTAATATAAAGATGGAGAAAATCCACAAATGCCTACCGCTAGAAAATTATAGCAAAATCTTTCACTTTTCACTTTCATGCATTGGAAAAGGAAATGGCAACCCACTCCAGTGTTCTTGCCTGGAGAATCCCACGGATGAGGGAGCCTGGTGGGCTGCCATCTATGGGGTCGCACAGAGTCAGACACGACTGAAGTGACTTAGCATTATACACTCTTAATCTATATCTCATGTACAAACTACTGGACTGCAGTCCCAAGTGGAAAACTACAGTTCAACATAGATAATAATTAGGGACTTAAAAAATGACTCCTTGTAGACTAATTCAGTGCTACTCCTAGGTAGTCCAATGCCAAGAGTAAAGGCTCAAACAGTGTAGTTAGGTACCAAGGGCCAGAAACACCCTACCAGTTAAAAAAGAATAATGTGATAATGGAGTATAGCCACAAAGTGGCTTTATCTTGTCAAGTAAAAGTTTGAGCTTACTAATGTTTCCTTCACTAATGGCTTCACTTTGATCTATATACACAATTCTTATTTGCTCTGGTTACTAAATGTAATTCTCTATTTCTTATTGTTTTCCAGTCAGAACAATATTTGTGGTTAATAATTGATCATACCCTTTCAGCAATTGATGGTGCTTATACTAATGAAGGAAATGCACACACATACACACATAAAGCATCATGAAATATAAACATATTGGTTTTAGTATGAATAAACTTGAATTGAGCAAAAATTAAATATATGATTGCAATTGGTTTTCTTAATATCATCTCTGTTCTTCATGGAAGGGTGTTTCATCACATTACCTGAAAGAGATAATTACCCCTCCATCTAAAGTGATGAGAGCATAATCTAAAGAGCTTGTGGCTTACTCCCACCATGATTCAGTAATCAATAACACAGACAGACAGACCTCAATCCCAACTAGATGAGCTTATCACATGGACTCAGGGAAGGGAGGGCCATTTCCTCCATCTTGTGTTCAGCCTTGACTGATAGAAAATGAGCTTAAGACAGGCAGACATGAGCTTTCATATCACTACCATGGATAAAGCCTTTTTCTTTGGGAAAAAATAAAAGACGAAATATGTGCATGTGTAGGGCAGAGGAAGGTGTGACTGCATAGGTCAGAAGTGTACATTCACAGATGACAAGGGAATGGCTTGTGTACTTGATTTCTTCTAAAGCAATGACAGAAAAGATTGACCTTCACTTCCATCGGTATTTCATACATGCTGCTTAAAAGAAAACTCAGGAATGTGACATCATCGGGAAAGGGGACTCCAAGGCTCTGTCCCTCTACGAAAGAAACTAATGAGCTGGTGAAGACCGAAAAAGAGTCAGTTCTGGTATGAGCCAAAACCTGAAGCCAATCAGGGAAAGTGTGGCAAAAGAAACTGCTGCTTGTGATTCTGCCATTCTTCATCCCCATTTTGGCAGCAGCCCACAGTATGCAGCCCTTACCACCCCGATACACTCTGCTAGTACTGAGCCAGCAACCCAGACTCTACTTTCAAGGAAATGGAATCAAAATGAACAGCCTAGTGGTCACCTAAGGGACAGATGCAAGGGCTAGGTTTTGTCTATCTCATCTGAGAGTGTTCTCAGAGCTGATGGGGCTTTCCAGGTGTCATTTTCCAAAAGCATTGAGGGCACAAGAACTGATCCCAGCAGACAAGTAACAATATTAAAGATGAGCACAAGATAGGTTGTAATGGGAAATCTGAAGTAAATTCAGAAAAGGGATATAATTGACTCCAAAAAGTGGCTTTATTGAATACATTCTGTGATCAGAATGTAGAGACTAGAGTATTTTACTTAGTTGTAATTTCAAGTGGGATAGTCTCCCAATAAATTGTTGTGTGAATGATTGATGTTTGGATCCATGCAAGGATGGCAGAGTACATGGAGGCAACAGAAATGGTCTACATTTAACTAAACTAACTTATGTATTATAAACATTATTTATCTTTGTCCATATTTCTGCTTTCAATGCATATCTCTATAATAGAACAATAAGACCCTCTTCTATTTCTTTTAGAATAGTCAATCTGTATGGTGGTATACACACACACATATATATATATATTTATATACACATATAATATTTATATATTAATACATAAATTACTTAAGTTGTGATTTTATACTGCTGGTTTTCTAAGTAATAGTTTAAGTAATGAAAATATACAATTGAATACCTATCATTACCAAGATATGGGTAGTAATTATAAATATGATTTTATTTAATCTTCATAATGATCTATACTGTATGCACTGGATATATGTCGTAGATGAGAAACTGAGGTTCAGAAAGATAAGGAAAAACAAAGAAAAAAAGCAAACAACCAAGATCACACAAAATGGAAGTAGCTCTATACCAATTTAAAAGTAGCTATATCAGAAATTTAAAACCAGATCTGTATTTTAAGTCAGGATGTTTTATACACTATCTCCATGGGGAAAATAATAACTAAGAAACTTATGAACAAAGATACAGTATTGGTATTAATTGGCATTCCTTGAAGTTTGAAGCAAATACTTTTTTATTATATTATATTTTCATGCCAGTTTTACTCACATTCAAGATTTATAGATTAAATAAAATTAGAAAAGCACTTGGAATAAAAATACAAATACATTTTAAAAAGTTTAAATCTCTTGTGTAACAAGTAAAGCAAACCACTTGAGTGTGAAAAATAAATAAATAGCATTTATTCTGAGGGTTCTATGGTTATTTTACATACTCATTTCATTATTTTAGATTAAAATCTATATATATCCAAAATCATAACTGAGAAAGCTCAAGCCCAGAGAATATAAACTGAGAGGCAANTGATGTTTAAGATTGTGGAGGAGTAAACCACAGGCCAGAACTTGGATTCCTTTCCTATTGCTGCTGTAAAAAAATTACCCACTAACTTGTGGCTTAAAACAGCACAAGTCCTAGAGGCGCTGTTTCCTGGTCTTTTCCAATTTATGGAGGTCATCCACTTTCTTTGGTTTGTTTCCTCTCTTCAAAGTCAGCAATGTTGGGCTGAGTCCTTCTTATTCTGTCATCTCTCTGATTCTCTTCTGCCACCCCTTCCACATTTAGGGCCTTGAAGATGACATTGGATCCACTCAGATAGTCCAGGATAATCTATCCAAGTTACAGTCAGCTGATTAGCAACCTTAATTCCATCTGTTACCTTAATTGCTTAATTCCCCCTTTGTCATGTTACACAGCATATTCACAGGTCCCAGGAATTAGGATGTGGACATCTTTGAGAGGACCATTATTCTGCCTACCTCTGGCTCCCAAAGATTTACATCCATCCCATATTCAAAGTACATTCACCCTATCCCAACATTCCCCAAAGTCTCAACACATTATAACATCAGTTCAAAATCTCAAGTCTCATCATCCAAACTACATCATCTAAGTAAGCTAAGAATGACGTTCTGGGTTTAGTCTATCCTGAGGCACAATTGCTCTCCATCTGTAAATCTACGAATTCATGAAACTTAAGATTTAAGTTATCTGCTCCCAAAATTCTACAATGGGACAGGCATAGAATAAGTTATAGATAGTCCTATTCAAAAGAGAAAATGGAAGGGAAAAAGGAGTCACTGGTCTCAAACAATTTTAAAATCCAGCCAGGCAAACTCCATTTGGTATCCCCACTCAGATCCCTGTCCTAATTCAGCATTTTCTCGGCATTTTCCTGTAAGTGGACATAACTTTGGATCCCAGAATGCAGAGAGGGAGATTCTTAAGGCCAGAGTCTGAAGTTTTCCCTTCAAATCTAGGGGAACAAAGGTCCAGATAGATAAAATAACTTGTTAGAAGGAGGAAGGGGATACACAGCGAGTTAGTGGAGGAGCTGTGCAGGTCAAGTCACTGCATACTACTAGTCTCCCTGTCATCCCATTATACTTATCCCATAGTAGAATTAAACTAGTCTCAGTAAAAGTAGCACCACTTCATGGGCACTTAAGGGAAAGATGGGCTTCCCTTATGGCTCAGTTGGTAAAAAATCTGCCTGCAATGGAGGAGACCTGGGTTCGATCTCTGGGTCAGGAAGATCCCCTGGAGAAGGAAATGGTTACCCTATCCAGTATTCTTGCCGGGAGAATTCCATGGGGTTGCAAAGACATGACTGAGTGAATAACANGGAGCCTGGTAGGCTGCAGTCCATGGGGTCGCTAAGAGTCAGATACGACTGAGCGACTTGACTTTCACTTTTCACGTTCATGTATTGGAGAAGGAAATGGCAACCCACTCCAGTGTTCTTGCCTGGAGAATCCCAGGGACGGGGGAGCCTGGTAGGCTGCAGTCTGTGAGATCACACAGAGTCAGACACAACTGAAGTGAATCAGCAGCAGCAACATTACCTTTGTTTAGTCACTAAGGCATGTCCAACTCTTTTGTGACCCCATGGACTGTAGCCCTCCAGGCTTCTCTCTGTATAAGACTTTTCAAGCAAGAATACTGGAGTGGGTTGCCATTTCCTTCTCCAGGGGATCTTCCTGACCCAGAGATCAAACCCATGTCTCCTGCATTGGCAGGCAGATGATATAAGCTGCCATAATTCCAAGAACTGACCACAAAGAAATGGAAACAAACCAGACACAGAATTGAAGATTAACTGTACTTGAAACAATCAAAATGATGCTAGGCAGACCAATTTTAAGAGGACTGTCAGAGCAGACTATACTGTGTCTGCCTGTAGCCCCCTGCCTCAGCCTGTAAAAGTCCTAGCCCACTGACTGTCAGTGGAGGGAGTCAGCCTTTGGACAGGAGTACCCACCCAACCTCACTGGATGCCAGTGTCCCAAATAAAGCAAACTCTCCTTTCCACCAACCTGGTCTCTTTACTGGCTTTTGAGCGGCAAGTAGCCAGATCCCGCTTTTTGGTTTCATTTTGATCCTTAAAAAAAAAAAAAAAAAGGCTCCTGAGTTTACAGTATAATTTATTTTGCTTTCATTCTAAATTATTGTCTTCTGTTCTGATGGGTATCTTCTACTTGAGTATTTTCTCTCTGATAACACATGAGCCCTTATGATGTGACTTCAGGTTATTAAAAAACAATTAAAATTGATGCATGTTATCATCATAATACTCTGCTTAATTCAGGCAAAAATCATTTTTGTTTCAATGTGAACATCTCCCTAAATGAAGAATATTACTGACCTTATTTTTAAAGTTACTAAGATTTAGATGAAGTTACTGTACTGGAGCAATAAAACTGATCATGAATGTACATATTAAATACTTTTTCAATATATTGAGAGGTTTCCACAGAAATTCCATCTTCCAAATATGAAACATATCTTGCCAGAGGAAAAGAGTAAATTAGAAAAAATCAAAATAGTGGCCTTTATTTAAATTATCTTCCTGGCCCATAACAGCTGATTTATGTCTATTAAAATCATGATTTTCCAACTTTCACATTAAAAAGACCTCTTAGCCTTATCATTATTTGTTTGACAATTGAATCATTTTAGTGAGAAGAAAATGAACAGCCTTAATAAGCTTAATGGGATGCTGTATTAATCAGAAGTAATTATAATACCTAATTCAGAATCTTCCATTTCAAAGGTCTACAGAGACATATAAAGAGAATAACAAGCACAGAATAATGTAAAAGCAAAGAAACTGAAAAGGAAATGGCAAAAAAAGGAATATTTTTGCAGTTTTACCTTTCCCCAAACTTTAGAGTTTTGTTGTATTTTGTTCTGACACAGTGCTATTTCAAATTAAAGAAATAAGCCAAAAAAAAAAAAAAAAGGAAATGAAATGGACCAAGTATTTAGAAAAAATTAAAACAGAAAAGTTACCTATGATTCTGATAATTTGCAGGTAATCAACAGAAATCAAGACCCAGCATATAGGAGCACAGCAGGAAGGGAAACCACACACTATAATGTTCCTCCAGGAGAAAGGAAAGAATCTACCCTACAGGATCAGTCTCACAGTGCTCTCCCTTCCAGACTACTTCAGCTGTTTCACGGTTCTGTTTTGTATTTTCATTTATCAACTATCTATTCTTTTGTAGAGAATTAAATGATATCTTTAGGAAATGGTATTCCCTTCTGTCCCATAATTGACTATGATGAAAACATGTGAGTAAAATAAAAAATAATTTACATATCTCTGCAATTTAAAAGTAACACCAAATGAAGTTGTGTGAGGTTGTCATTTTGGGACACTCTTTTCTCCCTCTGAAAACTATCCCAGGGTAATTTTATTCATTCTACATGGGCAATTATATATGCATATTGATGAAACTCAAATCTTTTTTTTTTACTTCTCTCTTATCATACCTCTCATACCCATGTATCAGAGTAGCTATTGTAATTTTTCACAAGGACATTTAACAGGCATCTTGATTTCAAATCTGTCCAAAATTAAACTAGTCAGTTTTCTCCACATACCTGATTATTCCTGATGATGAACTTGGCCTTTGGAAAGGCCAGTCAGGATCCTGCTGACTCCATTAACCAGGGTCATCAGCTAGCCATGCTGTTCAGGGACCACTCCTAGCAGAAGAGATCTTCCAAGTTCACCCCTTCCTGGACTCAGCTTGCAGAGATAAAAAGGCCAGACTCTCTCACTCCAGCCCAGGACAACTCTAACCGTGCAACTCTGTTATTCTGACTTATTTCTTGATGTTGCACTGCAGCCTAATTTTGTGCTGTGCTCCACTGCCTTCGTTCTCTTACCCCACAGGTGTTGTTTACTCTCCAGAGCACTCCCTAATTACGTTCCTGAATATTCTTTGCCATCTCAGAGCCAGCTTCCTGAGAAAGCCAGTCTACAATCCAACTGCAATTCAGGTGTAGACAATTAACTCCAAATTCAGTCTCATCATCCACATACATTACCTTACTTCTCTCACCTGGATCTCTATCTTGCCTTGCTTCCCTACTCCTCTGCAATCAATGCTCCTTTCATCAGACAAAAAGGACCTCATGTACACCTGAAACTAATGCAACCTTATAAATCAGCTATACATCTATAAAAAAATTTTTAGAGGACCTTCAAAAATGTTAATCTAATGATGTTAGCTCCATTTAATCTCATTTGCAGCTTCCCCCTGCATGTAAGGCAATATCCATTCTCCCACATGGCTTTTCAAAATCTAGCCCTCAATTAAAATTTAAGGCTATTCTGAATCTTCTCCTTACACCACAGACCCTCCATCCCCTCCTTTCAATTCACTGCCATGTCACAGATATTATAAATTTATTTAGCCCTTTTGTAACATGATATAATATAGAAATGTAAATAATATAGAATCATTTATAAGGACTTTGACTCATGAGGCTGTCAGATATGGGATTCACATCTAACTGAACAAGTTAATGCACATCTTATTTACCTCTCTATACAAGGTTATGTTTCCAAAATGTCAAGAGTAAAAGCTACTTCAAAGAGTTGTCAATAGTTAGACCTAGTTAGAAAGTACAGTGACTTCCCTGGAGGTCAAGTGGTTAAGACTTCACTTTCCAATGCAGGGAGTAGGGGTTTGAACTGCATAGATGTCTCAAAATAAATGACTCACAGTTAAAAAAACAAAATATAAAACAGAAGCAATATTGTAACAAATTTAATAAAGACTTTAAAATAGTCTATGTAAAAAAAAAATCTTTAAAAAAAGTACAAAGATTAGATCTAAGGCCAGTTCAGTTCTCAGCAAACTGCCCAGCGTAAATTCAATAATAGAAGTATGTTTAATTCATCATCATCTCCCGGCACTGACATCCCCAACTCAGAAAGGCTCCCACCTTTTGATTGCTAGATTCTCATCATCTGTTTATTCTCAACTCAGGTTATATGGCACTTCTATGGGAACACTTTCTTGGCACACTTAGGTTAGTTATACGTAGCATGTAGTCACATTTTTTACATTATAGTTTCCTTATATCAATATTTACATTTTCTCTTTAATCTTAATTAGATAATAAACCATACTTTTTTTTTGCTTTGTATATAAAGACCTAGCATAGTATCTGCTATGAAGATGACACTGGATACATATGTCAGTGACTCCCTAAGACAATACATTATTTTATTCCATGTACATTTTTGTTTCAAAGGCCTTTCTGAATTAGAATCGAATAACATTTTGAATGTTTTGATATGGACATCAGTTAATGATATAATTTCTTAGCAGGAAATGATACAAAAATAACTACATTCACAATATGTAACAAATGCTATTTATTATAAAATAACAATGCTAATTTTTAAACTGAAAATAAAATGCAAATTGAAAAATCACAGGTACAAAGAACACATATCAGTTGAGTTAGATAAGTTAGAGAATTCCTTTCTAACCTGGATCACTGCTGTGACCGTGGTTCTCTGCTGGGGGTGGTGGAGGCTGCCCATCTAGGGGACACTTTACAATGTCTGAAGCTATCTTTGATTCTCATAACTTTAGGGAAAGCAGGTGCTACTGGCATCTAGAGGGAGAGGCCTGGGACACTGCTTAAGGAACAGGCTATGATGTGTAGGACACTCCTTACCTGGCCCAAAATACCAAGAGTGTTAAACTGAGTAACTGCACAACCGTAAAGAAGACAGCATTTTAAGAAAGACCAGATAAACATTTAAAATTTCCAGAGTATGTTTTAAAGTGACAGATTTTAGAATGAGATATTTTTAGAAACAAATATGATGACCCTTTTTCAAAGTAGTCGGAATAAAGGACAAGTACCTTGATTAAGGACATTGCTTATGGATTTTGGAAAAGGTCTCCTGACAGCTAATTTTAAAATTAAATTAAATGTAAAAGTTAACGTGTATGCATGTATTTCAAAGAAAAAAGAGAGATAGATAAAATTATTAAATTATAATAGCTGACAAGGCAAGTGAGTAAATGTTGTCATATTACATATTGCACGTTACCATCCTCACAAGATGCATTTCTGTGAACCAGGTCTTTTCCAGGCTTAGACTTGAAGATTAAGTCAAACTGTTGCCACTACATCATCTCAGAGAAAGTCCTCCAAGGTAATACAACTATATGACACTTTTCCCAATTATAAAAGAAATTTTAAAATGTACAGTGATGGGCTAATTTTAGTTTTTAGAAAACTCTAATAAAAATGGCTATCACCAAATTGAACCAGTGCCTGTGTAGGTGGACAGCTGACATGAAATCCTGTATTAGGTATCAGAAGCACTGATTCAGGAGTGGAATGCTATCCCCACTCATCCTAATGAATAATTCACATAAAGCTCTTCTNTGGCTATCACCAAATTGAACCAGTGCCTGTGTAGGTGGACAGCTGACATGAAATCCTGTATTAGGTATCAGAAGCACTGATTCAGGAGTGGAATGCTATCCCCACTCATCCTAATGAATAATTCACATAAAGCTCTTCTCTAATTCTTGACAGCTAACATGGTTTAGCAAAGTCTGAATGAAATGGAGAGTTAATGAAAGGGTAGAGCTATGTAATAACTGAGCTAAACAAGAATTTCACTATCAAAGCTAAGCTGAAATTTGAAGAAATCAAGAGAAAGAAACACACACACACACACACACACACACACACACACACACACATATATATATAACCATGAACTTTCAGATTTTCAAGCTGGATTTAGAAAAGTCAGAGGAACCTGAGATTAAATTGCTNGATTTGGGTACAGTGAGTTTGCTGGAGTGGGCTCTCAAGGAGAAATGGGAAAAAATATGATGAAGAAGAGAGAGAAAATAGACTGCAGTGATGTCATACAAGTCTTCTTGCATTCCCACAAGAAGCTATGAAGCCAGAATGACCCATAGAGATGTCCCACACTAAGTCATGGAGTCAGTTAGTATACTCTCACAATAACCAGTCACAGATTTTGGGCTACCTCTGGGAAGAGGGTATGATCCAAGAAAGGTGGCTCACTTACACTGAAGACAATTCCCAGAAAACCGGTAGATGGGGCTGCACTGTGATCTCAATGCCTGTGCCTCCTTAAATTTCATTGGGTGAAATCCCGACTTCTAAAAGTGGTATTATTGGGAGGTGGGACTTTTGGGAAGTACTTAGGTTATAAGTGTGAGATCCTCATGATTGGGATCAGTGCCCTTAAAAAAGAGATCCCAGAGAGCGAGCTTCTCCCTTCCACCCTGTGAGGACACAGTATCATCTATGGACCCAGAAGTGAGCTCTCACTAGCCACCACCCTGAATGTTCTGGTGCCACAACCTTGAATGCCCCAACCTCGAGAACTGTAAGAAGTAAAGATCTGTTTTTACAAGCCACTAGACTTATGCTAATTTTGTTATATTAATAGCATTCTACAAAGAGTCGGACATGACTGAGGGACTGAACTGAGCTGAACTGAACTGAACTGAACTGAATAGCATTCCTAAAAGACTGAGAATTCACTCTGCAAACTTCCAACCACCAGTGGAATAATCCCTTCAGTTCTGATGAGGTGCAACACATATGAAAATGATTAGATTAAACTGAATGGTAAGGAAAGTTGTCAGTGATCACAGGTTTATTTGTTCAGTTATTTGATGGTTGACATCAGATCTAAGGGTCCCTTTATTTCTCTATGGTTAGAACAATGAAACTATTTACTCAAGAAAGTTAACAAGTTCTTTAAACTTGTACAGTGCTGTATGTCCATTATATTTCATCAAAACTAGAAGAAAAAATAATAATAATAAAGAAATGTAGCAAGTTGTTCAGCTAGTAAGAAGGCGAACTAGCATATATGTGAAAAATAAATGAAAACAAATAAAAACAAAGTGGTTATTAAGATCCTGGTTAGATAGTAGATATTCATGCTTCAGGCATTATAAAATTTGAGGGCACACCTAACTAACTAACAGTTAAATTACATCACCTTTGTAAATATTCAAGTGGGCTGTTTCTACTTTTCCCCCCTCCTACTCCTCTACCTCAGGGCAAGTGGGAGGGATGAGGGCAGTGAGTAGCTGAGGGCAGCTTCAGGGAGAGTCCAAGGAGAGGAAGAGACACACCAGAGGGGAGGAGCAATTCTGAATGTGAATTTTGGCAGGCAAAGGTGACAGAGAATGCACTAATGATGAAAGAGGAGGGGTTGGTTTGGACACGCCCATGAAGTTCAGGGGGTTAGTGTCATCTCATCAACTTCATACCTGCAAGGCCAGTATGATACTGGATGAGAAAGGTATCAGAGAGAATTCAAATGGACATTTGTTCTGAATTTCTTGCTATAACTTTTTAAAAACTTAATTTTCTAGAACAATTTTAGATTCATTGGAAGATGGTGAAAATAATGAAGGGAATTCCTCTATACCCCACATCTATTTTCCCCTATTATCATCATCTTACTTTACTCAGGTAGCTTTGTGACAATTAATCAATCAATACTGACAGATTATTATGTAATTATATACATTATAATCTGTTGTTATTCAGATTGTCTTAGGTCTTAAAGCACTGCTTCCCACTGAGTTGTCCCTTTAGGCTCCTCTCGGTTCTCTCAGTTTCCCATTCTTTCCTTGTTTTTGGCAACTTTGACAGTTTGGAGGACCACAGATATTCTGAAGAGTGTCTCTCTACTGATATTTTTCTGCTGTTTTCTATTATTATGATGGGGTTCTGGGATTTGGGGAGAAAGACCCCAGAGGAAAAATACAATTCTCATCACATCATATCAAGAATAAATAATAACATGACTTATCACTGCTGATATTAGCCTTGATCATCAATCTGAGGTAATGTATTTCAAATTTCTATGTGATAAAGCATCCCTTCACCTATCCCTTCTTCTACACCATGTTCTTTGGAAGTCACTGTGCACAGCCCACATTCTGTGGGCAGCAATACTCAACCTCTTCATCATCAGAGTGTCTATGTAAATTATCTTAATTCTTCTGCATGGCAATATTATCTCTTTTCTACATTTATTCATATATTCATTCATTTACTTATTTATTGGTATCAGCATGGACTTACAGGTAAATATTTTATACTATTGGTTACAACCTAGTACTTCTTTATTTTTTTTTGTTGCTCAAATTATTACTGCTTTGGCCATTGGGAGCACTTCCTGTTGGTTCCTGTTCCATTGGCATATGCCCCTGTCTGTGTTTTTGCTTTGTTTTGAGCACATCCTTACTTTCTGGACTAGATGATTCTGCTGGTTTATCTCATATATTTCTTGCCTCAGTCCTAGAATCAGCCATGTATCCTAGGAATTCCAAAGCATTTGACTGGAAAAATGTTATCAGAAACCAAAATCTAGATCTAGGTATGTTCATAGCAACTGAATTGTCATTTGTTAGGTCATTTCAGCTGACAGAACAATGAAATATATGTATGTATAGTAAATTGGGTACATATATAAATATAATCATCAGTATTGTATCTTAATTTAAACAAGTTCTATGAGATCTCTGATTCTAATCCATTGCAACATGAATCATTGTAGCATCCTTTGTTTATCTCCAAAAATTTCACTTCGAAAGTTAGAAAAACGGTATCTCGTTTTGTTGAGTAATCCAGTCATGTCTGACTATTTGCAACCTCATGGATCTTTGCACGCCAAGCGTCTGTTTCCCTTCCCATCTATGGAGTTTGTCAAGATTCATGCCCATTGCATTAGTGATGCCATCCAGCCACCTTATCCTCTGATGTCCTCTTCTCTTTTGCCCTCAGTCTTTTCTGACATCAGGGACTTTTCCAATGAATAAGCTCTTCACATCAGATGTCCAAAATACTGGAACTTTAGCTTTAGCATCAGTACGTCCAAGAAGTATTCAGGGTTGATTTCCTTTAGGATTGACTGGTTTGATCTTGCTATCCAAGGGACTCTCAGGAGTCATCCCATTCCATATTTCAAGGGCATCAATTCTTGCATGTTCCTCCTCCTTTACTGTCCAGCTCTCACAACAGAACATGACACTGGGAAGACCACAACCTTGACTATACAGACCTTTTTGGCAGAATAATGTCTCTGATTTTCAACACTCTGTCTAGTTTTGTCGTGGCTTTCCATCCAAGAAGCAAACATCTTCTGATTTCATGGCTCCAGTCACAATACCAAATGATTTTATAGCCCAAGAAAAGCCCAAATCTGTCACTATTTCCACCTTTTCCCTCTCTATTTGCAATGAATTCATGAGGCCAAATTCAGATTTAAATTGAAGAAAGTAGGGAAAACCACTAGACCTTTAAGGTATGACCTAAATCAAATCCCTTATGATTATACAGTTCAGTACAGTTCAGTTGCTCAGTCATGTCTGACTCTTTGCATTCCCATGAACTGCAACATGCCAGGTCTCCCTGTCCATCGCCAACTCCTAGAATTTACCCAAATTCATGTCTATTGAGTCAGTGATGCCATCCAACCATCTTATCCTTTGTTGTCCCCTTCCTCCTGTCTTCAGTTTTTCCAAACACTAAGATCTTTCCATATGAGTCAGCTCTTCACATCAAGTGGCCAAAGTATTGGAGTTTCAGCTTCAACATCATTACTCCAATGAACGGCCAGGACTGGTCTCCTTTAGGATGGACTAGTTGGATCTCCTTGAAGTCCAAGGGACTCTCAAGAGTCTGCTCCAACACCACAGTTCAAAAGAGTCAATTCTTTGTTGCTCAGCTTTCTTCACAGTCCAACTCTCACATCCATACATGACCACTGGAAAAACTATAGCCTTGACTAGNGATAATCCCTGTGTAGCAATGATTTCATGACTCGTGGAGACAGTTCCTGGCATCCCAGCCCCTCTGTATTCAGGATAACGATGGTCATGGGACACGAGACTGAATGAGAAAGGATCACCTCAGCTCAGAAGAGCCATAAGCTCAGGGGTTCCTCAGGAAGACATCACCAACTTCCATTCTCTGCTGCAGCTCTATCGCAACCACCCTGCTTACTCAACACTTGACAAATAGTACCTCCAATAAGGCAAGTCTGCCTAACTCACTATCTGATCCTTAGTCAGATTCTCATTTATCTTTAAATTCATGTATTCTCATAAACTATGAGAGATAACTGCAAGGAGAATTCACGAAATTTTTGACCCACTTGCCAGGGGAAGAGAAGGAAAAAGATCTTGAAACGCTCACATTGCCTTGTTTGCAATAAACTCTGTCTTCAAGCTAAGGAGAGTACTAGTCTTACTAAGGAAGAAGGACCACTTTTGCATTCTTAGAGATATCACAGGTTCTAGAGATTGAATACGTTCAGGTGCATAAACCCCGATAACCTTGCATCCTTAAAGAGTCCCTTTCAGTTTCAAAAACCAACACATGGAGGAAACTACTAGACTTGTTTCCTAGTACAGCATTCATTTTACCATGAATAAAAGCTTGAGCTCTCACATTGCTACCTTGGGATAGTGTCTATTCATGTTCAAACCAACCACCATCAATTATTGGATCTTCTTTGTCAGAAGCTGGTGGCACAATTCTAAAATCCCACCTTCCTATCCCATTTTCCTGTGGGATCATATTCACAAGTTGTGAACAAGTGGAAACAAGTGGAGTTTCCCACTATGCAGACTCCAAGGTAGAGATTTGGGTACAGTGAGTTTGCTGGAGTGGGCTCTCAAGGAGAAATGGGAAAAAAATATGATGGAGAAGAGAGAGAAAATAGACTGCAGTGATGTCATACAAGTCTTCTTGCATTCCCACAAGAAGCTATGAAGCCAGAATGACCCATAGAGATGTCCCACACTAAGTCATGGAGTCAGTATACTCTCACAATAACCAGTCACAGATTTCGGGCTACCTCTGGGAAGGGGGTATGACCCAAGAAAGGTGGCTCACTTACACTGAAGACAATTCCCAGAAAACCGGTAGATGGGGCTGTGCTGTGATCTCAGTGCCTGTGCCTCCTTAAATTTCATTGGTTGAAATCCCGACTCCTAAAAGTGGTATTATTGGGAGGTGGGACTTTTGGGAAGTACTTAGGTTATAAGTGTGAGATCCTCATGATTGGGATCAGTGCCCTTAAAAAAGAGATCCCAGAGAGCGAGCTTCTCCCTTCCACCCTGTGAGGACACAGTATCATCTATGGACCCAGAAGTGAGCTCTCACTAGCCACCACCCTGAATGTTCTGGTGCCACAACCTTGAATGCCCCAACCTCGAGAACTGTAAGAAGTAAAGATCTGTTTTTACAAGCCACTAGACTTATGCTAATTTTGTTATATTAATAGCATTCTACAAAGAGTCGGACACGACTGAGGGACTGAACTGAGCTGAACTGAATAGCATTCCTAAAAGACTGAGAATTCACTCTGCAAACTTCCAACCACCAGTGGAATAATCCCTTCAGTTCTGATGAGGTGCAACACATATGAAAATGATTAGATTAAACTGAATGGTAAGGAAAGTTGTCAGTGATCACAGGTTTATTTGTTCAGTTATTTGATGGTTGACATCAGATCTAAGGGTCCCTTTATTTCTCTATGGTTAAAGAATGAAACTATTTACTCAAGAAAGTTAACAAGTTCTTTAAACTTGTACAGTGCTGTATGTCCATTATATTTCATCAAAACTAGAAGAAAAAATAATAATAATAAAGAAATGTAGCAAGTTGTTCAGCTAGTAAGAAGGCGAACTAGCATATATGTGAAAAATAAATGAAAACAAATAAAAACAAAGTGGTTATTAAGATCCTGGTTAGATAGTAGATATTCATGCTTCAGGCATTATAAAATTTGAGGGCACACCTAACTAACTAACTGTTAAATTACATCACCTTTGTAAATATTCAAGTGGGCTGTTTCTACTTTTTCCCCCTCCTACTCCTCTACCTCAGGGCAAGTGGGAGGGATGAGGGCAGTGAGTAGCTGAGGGCAGCTTCAGGGAGAGTCCAAGGAGAGGAAGAGACACACCAGAGGGGAGGAGCAATTCTGAATGTGAATTTTGGCAGGCAAAGGTGACAGAGAATGCACTAATGATGAAAGGGGAGGGGTTGGTTTGGACACGCCCATGAAGTTCAGGGGGTTAGTGTCATCTCATCAACTTCATACCTGCAAGGCCAGTATGATACTGGATGAGAAAGGTATCAGAGAGAATTCAAATGGACATTTGTTCTGAATTTCTTGCTATAACTTTTTAAAAACTTAAACTTTATTTCCTAGAACAATTTTAGATTCATTGGAAGATGGTGAAAATAATGAAGGGAATTCTTCTATACCCCACATCTATTTTCCCCTATTATCATCACCATACTTTACTCAGGTAGCTTGGTTACAATTAATCAATCAATACTGACAGATTATTATGTAATTATATACATTATAATCTATTGTTATTCAGATTGTCTTATGTCTTCCCAGATCCCAAGTAAAGCACCGCTTCCCACTGAGTTGTCCCTTTAGGCTCCTCACCGTTCTCTCAGTTTCCCATTCTTTCCTTGTTTTTGGCAACTTTGACAGTTTGGAGGACCACAGATATTCTGAAGAGTGTCTCTCTACTGATATTTTTCTGCTGTTTTCTATTATTATGATGGGGTTCTGGGATTTGGGGAGAAAGACCCCAGAGGAAAAATACAATTCTCATTACATCATATCAAGAATAAATAATAACATGACTTATCACTGCTGATATTAGTCTTGATCATCAATCTGAGGTAATGTATTTCAAATTTCTATGTGATAAAGCATCCCTTCACCTATCCCTTCTTCTACACCATGTTCTTTGGAAGTCACTGTGCACAGCCCACATTCTGTGGGCAGCAATACTCAACCTCTTCATCATCAGAGTGTCTATGTAAATTATCTTAATTCTTCTGCATGGCAATATTATCTCTTTTCTACATTTATTCATATATTCATTCATTTACTTATTTATTGGTATCAGCATGGACTTACAGGTAAATATTTTATACTATTGGTTACAACCTAGTACTTCTTTATTTTTTTTTGTTGCTCAAATTATTACTGCTTTGGCCATTGGGAGCACTTCCTGTTGGTTCCTGTTCCATTGGCATATGCCCCTGTCTGTGTTTTTGCTTTGTTTTGAGCACATCCTTACTTTCTGGACTAGATGATTCTGCTGGTTTATCTCATATATTTCTTGCCTCAGTCCTAGAATCAGCCATGTATCCTAGGAATTCCAAAGCATTTGACTGGAAAAATGTTATCAGAAACCAAAATCTAGATGCTAGGTATGTTCATAGCAACTGAATTGTCATTTGTTAGGTCATTTCAGCTGACAGAACAATGAAATATATGTATGTATAGTAAATTGGGTACATATATAAATATAATCATCAGTATTGTATCTTAATTTAAACAAGTTCTATGAGATCTCTGATTCTAATCCATTGCAACATGAATCATTGTAGCATCCTTTGTTTATCTCCAAAAATTTCACTTCGAAAGTTAGAAAAACGGTATCTCGTTTTGTTGAGTAATCCAGTCATGTCTGACTATTTGCAACCTCATGGATCTTTGCATGCCAAGCGTCTGTTTCCCTTCCCATCTATGGAGTTTGTCAAGATTCATGCCCATTGCATTAGTGATGCCATCCAGCCACCTTATCCTCTGATGTCCTCTTCTCTTTTGCCCTCAGTCTTTTCTGACATCAGGGACTTTTCCAATGAATAAGCTCTTCACATCAGATGTCCAAAATACTGGAACTTTAGCTTTAGCATCAGTACGTCCAAGAAGTATTCAGGGTTGATTTCCTTTAGGATTGACTGGTTTGATCTTGCTATCCAAGGGACTCTCAGGAGTCATCCCATTCCATATTTCAAGGGCATCAATTCTTGCATGTTCCTCCTCCTTTACTGTCCAGCTCTCACAACAGAACATGACACTGGGAAGACCACAACCTTGACTATACAGACCTTTTTTGGCAGAATAATGTCTCTGATTTTCAACACTCTGTCTAGTTTTGTCGTGGCTTTCCATCCAAGAAGCAAACATCTTCTGATTTCATGGCTCCAGTCACAATACCAAATGATTTTATAGCCCAAGAAAAGCCCAAATCTGTCACTATTTCCACCTTTTCCCTCTCTATTTGCAATGAATTCATGAGGCCAAATTCAGATTTAAATTGAAGAAAGTAGGGAAAACCACTAGACCTTTAAGGTATGACCTAAATCAAATCCCTTATGATTATACAGTTCAGTACAGTTCAGTTGCTCAGTCATGTCTGACTCTTTGCATTCCCATGAACTGCAACATGCCAGGTCTCCCTGTCCATCGCCAACTCCTAGAATTTACCCAAATTCATGTCTATTGAGTCAGTGATGCCATCCAACCATCTTATCCTTTGTTGTCCCCTTCCTCCTGTCTTCAGTTTTTCCAAACACTAAGATCTTTCCATATGAGTCAGCTCTTCACATCAAGTGGCCAAAGTATTGGAGTTTCAGCTTCAACATCATTACTCCAATGAACGGCCAGGACTGGTCTCCTTTAGGATGGACTAGTTGGATCTCCTTGAAGTCCAAGGGACTCTCAAGAGTCTGCTCCAACACCACAGTTCAAAAGAGTCAATTCTTTGTTGCTCAGCTTTCTTCACAGTCCAACTCTCACATCCATACATGACCACTGGAAAAACTATAGCCTTGACTAGACGGACCTTTGTTCGCAAAGTAATGTCTGTGCTTTTTAATATGCGTCTAGATTGGTCATAACTTTCCTTCCAAGAAGTAAGCATCTTTTAATTTCATGGCTGCAATCAACATCTGCAGTGATTTAGACAGTGGAAGGAACAAATAGATTCCATGGATTAGATCTGATAGAGTGTCTGAAGAGCTATGGATGAAGGTCCATAACATTGTACAGGAGGCAGTGATCAAGACCATTCCCNTCGCAAAGTAATGTCTGTGCTTTTTAATATGCATCTAGATTGATCATAACTTTCCTTCCAAGAAGTAAGCATCTTTTAATTTCATGGCTGCAAACAACATCTGCAGTGATTTAGACAGTGGAAGGAACAAATAGATTCCATGGATTAGATCTGATAGAGTGTCTGAACAGCTATGGATGAAGGTCCATAACATTGTACAGGAGACAGTGATCAAGACCATTCCCAAGAAAAGAAATGCAAAAAGGCAAAATGACTGTCTGAGGAGGCCATACAAATAGCTGAGAAAAGAAGAAAAGCTAAAGGCAAAGGAGAAAAGGAAAGATATATCCATCTGAATGCGAGGTTCCAAAAAATAGCAAGGAGAGATAAGAAAGCCTTCCTCAGTGATCAATACAAAGAAATAGAGGAAAACAATAGAATGGGAAAGACTAGAGATCTCAAGAAAATTAGAGATACCAAGGGAACATTTCATGCAAAGATGTGCACAAAAAAGGACAGAAATGGTAGGGACCTGACAGAAGCAGAAGATATTAAAAAGAGGTGGCAACAATACACAGAAGAACTATACAAAAAAGATCTTCATTACACAGATAACAATGATGGTGTGATCACCCACCAAGAACTAGACATCCTGGAATGTGAAGTCAAGTGGGCCTTAGGAAGCATCAGAACAAACAAGCTAGTGGAGGTGATGGAATTCCAGCTGAGCTATTTCAAATCCTGGAAGATGATGCTGTGAAAGTGCTACACTCAACATGCCAGCAAATTTGGAAAACTCATCAGTGACCACAGGAATGGAAAAAGTCATTTTTCATTCCAATTCCAAAGAAGGGCAATGCTGAAGAATGTTCAAACTACAGCACAATTGCACTGATCTTATACACCAGCAAAGAAATGCTCAGAATCCTCCAAGCCAGGCTTCAACAGTATGTGAACCATGAACTTCCAGATAGATGTTCAAGCTGGATTTAGAAAAGTTGTAAGTGCCAGAGATCTAATTTCCAACATCCATTGGATCATAGAAAAAGTAAGAGAGTTCCAGAAAAACACTTATTTCTGCTTTATTGTCTATGCCAAAGCCTGTGACTGTGTGTATCACAACAAACTGTGGGAAATTCTTAAAGAGTTGGGAATACCAGAATACCTTACCTGCATCCTGAGCAATCTGTATGAAGGTCAAGAAGCAGCAATTAGACCTGGACATGGAACAACAGACTGGTTCCACACTGGGTAAGTACATCAAGGCTCTATATTGCCACCCTGCTTATTTAACTTACATGCAGAGTACATCATGTGAAATGCCAGGCTGGAAGAAGCACAAGCTGGAATTAAGATTGTGGGGAGAAATACCAATAACCTCAGATATGCAGATGAGACCATCCTTATGGCAGAAAGTGAAGAAAAATGAAAGAGCCTCTTGATGAAAGTGAAAGAAGAGAGTGAAAAAGCTGGCTTAAAACTCTATATTCAGAAAATGAAGATCATGGTATCTGGTCCCATAACTTCATGGCAAATAGATGGGGAAACACTGGAAACATTGACAGACTTTAGTTTTTAGGGCTCCAAAATCACTGTAGATGGTGACTGCAGCCATGAAATTAAAAGACATTTGTTCCTTGGAAGAAAAGCTATGACCAACCTAGATAGCATATTAAAAAGCAGAGACATTTGCCAACAATATAGTAGTCATGTATGGATGTGCGAGTTAGACTATAAAGTTGAGCACTGAAGAATTGACGCTTTTGAACTGTGGTGTTGGAGAAGAATCTTGAGACNTTGCCAACAATATAGTAGTCATGTATGGATGTGCGAGTTAGACTATAAAGTTGAGCACTGAAGAATTGACGCTTTTGAACTGTGGTGTTGGAGAAGAATCTTGAGACAGTCCCTTGGATGGCAAGGATATTAAACCAGTCAATCCTAAAGGAAATCAATCCTGAATATTCATTTGAAGAACTGATGCTGAAGCTGGAGTTCCAATACTTTGGTCACCTGATGTGAAGAACTGACTCATTGGAAAAGACCCTGATTGCCGGGGTCCAGCCCCAGTGGATCCAGGGAATTCAAAGCGGGGACATCATTGGTGAGGAAAACTTATTTATTTATTAATATAGATACATAAGATTAGATTAGGAAGAAATAGTGTAGTAAGAAAATTTAGTGGAGAAAAGAGGCTGAATAACTTGGTCACGTNAAAAATTAAAAAAAAAGAATTATTTTAACTTACAATCATGCTATCTGCCCTATAGAAGTTGGCAAATCAAAGGACCACCTTAATTTAATGACCTAAGCAGTTCCCACCCATTGTGTGGAAATGTAACTGACATAAATGGCATTAAATATTTCAGTTCACAGCATCACCTCTTCCTCATTTTTCTCCATATATTTCTCCCTAAACCCTATTCTCTTTTCACATAATTAATAAAATAAATAACCACAATTGTAATATTTTAACAAGATCTTCCTTATTCTTTCTGAGGTGTCTTATGCCTGGTTTCCCACTTTCTGTTTCATTATGGTAGTATTTTCCCTCATAATATTAGTAGGCATAGCAGAGACTTAAATTCTAAAGAAATTTTCTGATTACCATAGATCCCCAGAGGCTTCCTCGTTTTGATTTTATGATTAAGCATTCTAGTCAGAATTACCGATAAACACCAACTGCAGCTTGGAATAGAGGTCAAGCTAGCAAGACACAGAAAACTTTGAAATATTTCTAATGAGCCTAAATATTATTTTTGGAGATGTGTAAAATAAACTGAATTTCTTATACAACAGATTTCAAGATTAGTAGTTATTTTTACAAAATATTTTGAACTGTAAATGACCTTGTGATGGATTTAAAAATGATTGAAAATGTGTACTTGGAATTAAGCCAAAATTAAAATAAATGCCACCTGTTAATTATGCAAAGTTTGTTTAGTAACTTTAAGACTCTCATATAGAAAAAGTGATAGAGTACTAACTTATCAAGAGGTAATGGATATAGTCTAGAAATGTTTCAATTTATCATTAAGTTATGGCTCAGTTGGTAAAGAATCCGCCTATAATGCAGGAGACTGCTTGCAATGCAAGNGACTCTCATATAGAAAAAGTGATAGAGTACTAACTTATCAAGAGGTAATGGATATAGTCTAGAAATGTTTCAATTTATCATTAAGTTATGGCTCAGTTGGTAAAGAATCCGCCTATAATGCAGGAGACTGCTTGCAATGCAAGCAGACCCATGTTCGATTCCTGGGTCAGAAAGATCCCCTGGAGCAGGAAACAGCAACCCACTCTAATATTCTTCTCTGGGAAATCCCATGAATGGAGAAGCCTGGCAGGTTATAGTTCATGGGGTCACAAAGAGTCGGACATGACTGATTGACTAAACCACCACCAAAGTAAGAACAATCGTAATATTAAATGAGTATATGTACACTACTGAATTAGAACATTATAATTTAAGATTTTTGAGACTTATGGATAAATCAAATTATTTTGAAAAATGAATTTCAAACATCACTACATGAAACAGTTTATTTAGTTTAATTCAGTATTTAGTTGTATATAACTTATTATTCTTACAATGACATACTAGAGAATAAGTACACATGATTTATGAAAACATTTAATTGAATCAGAGATTTAGTCAACATTAAAAATTGCTAAGAGATTGAGTACTGATTTAACTGTTTTAAAATGTTATACATAAAGCACTATTTTGAAGAAACATAAAATTATTGAATGCATTTTGTTATATTAGATATTGAAAAATATTTTTAATTGTATGATACTACTAAGTACAATTAAAATATAAAATAGGCTTCTCCTTCCAAGGACATACACTTTTTCCTATTCTTCCACTAAATGCAACTGAAAACCCATGCCTAATATATAGGATATTGATAAGTGGATTCTAAAACATGAAGAGAAGTCGGCAGGCTGGCTAAAGACTTTGGAACCCAAGGAACAACAAAGTGGTGAATTCTCCAGGCCTTCTTTTTGCCTTCATGTATCTGACACATGGCTGAAAAAGATAGTAACCTGTAACTAACAAATGGCACAGTCTAAAAAAACCTAACAAATATTCCTCTTTCTAGCAAAAGGATCAGGTAAAAGGCTGTGCAGTTTTAGGAGAGAAAAGTTTTAGACAGTTATTGCTGGATTTTAACCAAACTAAAGAAAATCTGTGGTTTCAACCCATCAATGTCAGCAAAGGCTTTGCAAGACTTCCACAATTGCCAGGTTTTCTCGGGGTATCACAATCTCAATCTTCCCTACTAAAGTGGTCACAGAAGGCTAAAGAGAGCATCAAAACATAGAGTTGGTCAGTTGCTAATAAGCCCGGTCCCATTTTTGGTGTCCATGGAGACAGCATGGGGAGTCTGAACGTCCAGCCCCAACTGGCAGGAATGGGGCCATAGATGCTGCTGCTGCTTCTAAGTCACTTCAGTCATGTCTGACTCTGTGTGACCCCATGGACAGCAGCCCACCAGGCTCCCCTGTCCCTGGTATTCTCCAGGTAAGAACACAGGAGTGGGTTGCCATTTCCTTTTCCAATGCATGAAAGTGAAAAGTGAAAGTGAAGTCGCTCAGTTGTGTCCAACTTTTCAGGGACCCCATGGACTCCTCAGTCCACTAGCTCCTCTTTCCGAGGGATTGTCCAGGCAAGAGTACAGGAGTACGGTGCCATTGCCTTCTCCATAGATGATGCATATTAATGTAAAACATAAAACAGCAAAAATTTTAGAAAAATAACCATAGGAGAGATTCTTTGGGATCTCAGACTATGCCAATCTTTCCAATTTGACAACAAAAGCACAATCTATTAAATGAAAAAATATAAATTATGCTTTATCAAAATTAAAAACCTTAGCTCTGAGATACAGTCTATCAAAGACAAAAGAAAAGCTAAACACTGGGAGACAACAGTTTTAAACTGCATGTCTGAAAAAGAATTTCTTTCTAGAATATATATATAATTCTTCAAACTAAACAGTAAAATATTTTATTTATCTAAATAAATAAAAAATAAAAACCAAACCAATTAGAAAATTGTCAAAAGATATTTCAAGAAGAAGACATCCAGGTGTCAAATAATCAATAGATGTCCAAAAGCATTTTCCGCTAGGGAATGTAAATTGACATTAAAAAAAATCAGTATACATCTATCAGAATGACTAAAAATTTAAAACAGGGACAAAACAAAATTCTGGCAGTGATACAGAGAAAATGGATCACTCATGCTTTGTTAGTGGAAATGTTAAATGATGCAGACACTCTAGATAACAACAGACTCTTAAAAAATTGAATGAGTGCTTATCAAGTAACTCAGTAATTGTACTCTTGGGCATTTATTTTAAATACATAAAAACTTGTTCTCACAGAATCTTGTACATTAATGTTTGTGGTAGCTTTTGTGGGGCCCTAAATGGGAAACCTTAAAAAGAAGGGGCTAGCTTTGCAGTCGAAAACCTAAGATGGTGCCTGGCGGAAGAGATGGGGGCATGGTCTATGTTGTTTGTCAAAGTTTTTTGATTGGCTCTCTTGATTTCTGTGCATATAAACAGCGTGTGATCTCCATAGACTCCTGTTATAATGAAGGCTCATGACGATTTGACCTTTAACATGATTGGTGCAACTATGGAAA
>SJYW01030591.1:214335-249441 GCA_006410735.1 Raphicerus campestris | reverse complement strand
TATCTAAATAAATAAAAAATAAAAACCAAACCAATTAGAAAATTGTCAAAAGATATTTCAAGAAGAAGACATCCAGGTGTCAAATAATCAATAGATGTCCAAAAGCATTTTCCGCTAGGGAATGTAAATTGACATTAAAAAAAATCAGTATACATCTATCAGAATGACTAAAAATTTAAAACAGGGACAAAACAAAATTCTGGCAGTGATACAGAGAAAATGGATCACTCATGCTTTGTTAGTGGAAATGTTAAATGATGCAGACACTCTAGATAACAACAGACTCTTAAAAAATTGAATGAGTGCTTATCAAGTAACTCAGTAATTGTACTCTTGGGCATTTATTTTAAATACATAAAAACTTGTTCTCACAGAATCTTGTACATTAATGTTTGTGGTAGCTTTTGTGGGGCCCTAAATGGGAAACCTTAAAAAGAAGGGGCTAGCTTTGCAGTCGAAAACCTAAGATGGTGCCTGGCGGAAGAGATGGGGGCATGGTCTATGTTGTTTGTCAAAGTTTTTTGATTGGCTCTCTTGATTTCTGTGCATATAAACAGCGTGTGATCTCCATAGACTCCTGTTATAATGAAGGCTCATGACGATTTGACCTTTAACATGATTGGTGCAACTATGGAAATTCCCTCCTAAAACCCCCCTGCTTGCCTATATAAGCTGGGAGTTTGCAGCAATAAAGAGGAACTGCTTAGCGGGAACCCCCGTCGCGTCTGATTGTCTCTTGCTCACCGAGGGGCTGGGTTGGCAGACAGCAGGCTCACCTCTCCTGGGGACCCCTTGGCTTTGCTGAGGGAAGTTCCACTGCCTCTCTCTTTCTGCGGAGCACCCCCCGCAGCTTTATTTGCAGTAGTCCCAAACTGGAAACTCTCTTGTCTACAGCGATGAGTAAATGCTTAAACAAAATGTAATATAGTCATAACATGGAATATTAATAATAAGATGAACAAACTCACGTTTCATACAATGACTTGACAGATACTCTAGAGAACTCTATTTAGGACAAAAGCCAATCTCCAAAGATTACATGCTATAGGATTCAATTTATACAGCATTTCTGAGATGACAAAATTAGAGTGAATAATAAATTAGTGATTGACAGGGTTTAAGAATTTAGAAGGGGTGGTCCAGTTCCCAATAGCATATTAGGATGAGCCTGAATTCACCTCTTCCCATTCACATTCTGAATCTGTAGCTACATATGGACCAGACTTACTTCCTCTGAAAAACTGGCTGACTCTAATGCATCAGGTGAAGAGAGAAGCCCACAACAAAGCAGGCAGGTGAAGCTGAGACACAACCTCATCATAAACCCCACCCCTTACGTAGTGACCCACAATTAGGAGGGAACTCAAAACCCAGTGCCTGTCTCTGAGGTGCCAAGGGATTGAACTGCACATCAGGCACGCCAACCTTTAAGACCTGCGCCTGAGAGATGAACCCTGAAATACCTAGATTTGAAAACCAATGGGTTATTGTTACCATCTTTCTAAATTTGGTAACAATAACTCTGTATGTGAGACAGCAAAAGAGACACAGATGTATAGAAGTCTTTTGGACTCTGTGGGAGAGGGTGGGATGATTTGGGAGAATGGCATTGAAACATGTATAATATCATGTAAGAAACGAATCACCAGTCCAGGTTCGATGCATGATACTGGATGCTTGGGACTGGTGCACTGGGATGACCCAGAGGAATGGTATGGGGATGGAGGAGGGAGGGGGGTTCAGGATGGGGAACATGTGTATACCTGTGGCAGATTCATGTTGATGTATGGCAAAACCAATACAATATTGTAACGTAATTAACCTCCAATTAAAATAAATAGATTTATATTAAAAAAAAAAAGAAAGAAAACCAATGGGGCTGGCAGTCATCAGATCTTTGCAAGGTTTTATGGAACCTGAGAAATGGATCTTAAAGGGCTCAAGCATGGACTCACGCATCTCGGGGCTCAGCAAACAGGCAGCAGATAATAGAGGTACTCTATAGAATTTATGTGAAGGAGGCTCATTCACTAAAGCTTCAGTCCAAGGGGCAGGCGTCAGGCTTGGCACACATTTAGAATCTCTGGGGTCACTCTTCATGCTTTCCCTCTGCCTTGCTCCAGGCTGCCAGTACCGTTTTTTATTTATTTTAACTCCAGGTGTTTGGGTTTTAATTTTTCCTCTTTTTCCTGGTGAGGGCTATCTTTGTGCTACCTCACTAGAGACCACTAGTAGATCCTAGATGGGAGCTTTTACACGTCCCTGGCATCCCATAATTTTTATGTCTGATGCCCCAATATTTGAGGCTGTTCTCCAGGAGTCACACCTTGATTGCCAGGCTCTAGAGACCCACACTATGTTGTCTAATAACTTTTAACTATTTAAGGCTTTCCTGGTGATTTAGATGGTAAAGAATCTGCTTGCAAATATAGAATATTCTGGGTTGGGAAAATCCTCTGAAGAAGGAAGTGGCAACCCATTCCAGTATTCTTCCCTGGAGAATGCCATGGTCAGAGGAGCCTGGTAGGTTATAGTCCATGTGCTCGAAAAGAGTTGGACACAACTGAAGGAGTAATACTTTCACTTTCAGCAACAGGCTAAATTAATTCAACCTGATTTTGTAGCTGGGGCAGGTCACACAGAGTTACTTAGTCTTAAACATCTATTTTTATGAAAGTGTCTCTCAACTGTAAAATGCTAAGTGAACATTAACACATGGTTTTAATTGCATTTTCGCCCTTTAATTAATTGATAAAACACCTCAGTGTAGAACAAGAAAGAAATATACATGACACAAAATTTAGTTTCAAAAAATGTTAGCATTTTTACTATACCAATGGCTTCCTTCACAAATAAAGAACTTGCATCTGTGATTTTATGAATACATGATGGACTATTTATTTTTTCTTTTAATAAACACAGAGATGTTCATGGAAAGAAAATACATTCATTATTTTATAGAAGCCAGAAGCAAGTAACTATTGCAAAGGAGTAGAGAATGCTATCTTTCATCTGCCTCACAGTACAGGGGCTTTTAATCTTTGCCTCTTGTGATATGTTTACCAGAATGATGAATCAATAGCAGGGTGATTACTAGTCTCCCAATTCACTTGAACTAACTTTGTGAGCTGACTATGAAGTAAAGAAACAATTGAGTGAAATCAGATAGTCTTGTGAGCAGGAGTTTCAGGATTATTCAAAGCACAACTTATAGACCTATAGATCCTAAACTGAATAAACAAAAACCAAACAAACAAAAACAGGGCCCCTCATACTCTCATAAACACACACAGTTAAAATTATGATCCTTTTTAACTGTGATGTAAAATATAAAAAATGGATGCATTCAAAACTCTAATGGAGAGTCTCTGTAGACACATCAAAAATTAATCTGATCATCCTTTTGCCTATTATGATTTTTTAATTGGAATTTATCAAACTTGGAAAAATGAAATTAGATTGCTGAATTTCAAAACATCATTGGTAGGAATGTTGGTACTGAAATATCATCTAAATTAAAGAACCATATTTTAAAAAGAAAACAGAATTTTACAACCTGTGCACCACTGTAACATCTTAAAAATCAGTTTTCCTTTATCTTTTTTGATTCCTTTAAATAGTATGTCCTTGTTCTCTCCAACTGGCCTAATAATTAGAACAGTCTACACTTCTATGTTTTTTTTTTCCCTAGAATTCCATATATTATTGTATTTTTTTAATTTGAATAAATTTTAATAACTGCATATAACCTTACATTTAAAAAATAATACTTATGATTTAAAATATTATATTTTATACAAATCCCCTCTCGGGGACGACAGAGGATGACATGGCTGGATGGCTTTACCGACTTGATGGACATGAGTTTGAGCAAGCTCTAGGAGTTGGTGATGGAGAGGGAAGCTTGACATGCTGCAGTCCATGGGGTCACAAAGAATCAGACACAACTCTGCAGCTGAGCTGAATTGAAAATATCATATGTAAAATATATATACATAAATATTTATATGTTATATATATAAAACATTACTAGGAAAGTCTTAAGTACATATGAATAAGATTTGTAAACATTCATACAGACATTCCCATTCAAAAACCTGTCTCTTCTAGACACATTGTGTGAGTAGGGTTTTAGATATTACCATTAATAGAAACTTCAACCTTCAGTCTCCAAAAAAATCTATCCAACACCCAAATACACTTCCTGTCAAAGATACACTCACACAAATCTCTGCAATCCTCAAACACATGGACCTATGCTCTCCTAGATTTCAGACAATCTGATCTACTCCCTATGATAACCTCAAAATTCAAATCTCCAAATACCTTCTCCAGGTGGGGCCCTCTGTTAACCTTTCCCATCCCCAACTGGGCAAATTCTCCTCAACCTTTATGAAGCTCACGCATTCCCTCATGCTCAGACACAGAGACTTACTATATCCTGTGGGGATGAAAAGTATGGAGAACAAAAAATTATTAGGGGGAAAGGATATGTATTCATTTCCCCTCATAAGTCAACAGCAAAATGTCCACAAGTACTCATGCATGCGTGTATAGATAGCTTCTCATAATAGTTACTCCTGAATAATGATAGTTACTCCTGCACTCTGTTACACTTCTATATGCTAACTGTAATCATGGTACAAATCAAAAACTGGAAATCTAAGATATAACCCACAACCCACAAGTGAAACTATAACACAGCAAAGAGTCTAGCAAGCTAAGAACTAGGCAGTTGATTACGGACATCATTCCACATTTGTCAGCACCATCTTCTGTCCTCCTGCTGCCTCAAAGACTAATCATATATTTGTATACCTTCACACCTCTGTATCAGTACCCGTTTCAGCTGCCTCTCTGTTGGCTATCAACTTACTTCCTTCTACGAGGAGAGACATTACTGTTAACCTTCTAGAATGTATACATTTTGAATGACAACACTTTGGAATATGGTGGTATTAGAAGGAAGTAAAACCAGCCAACTTCTTAGGCAACGCACTCAGCTCAGCCACTTTAATTTTTTTTGTTCTTATCATAGCAAATATCACATAATATAAAACATATTATTTTATTGATATTTAACTGTACACTTCAGTGGCACTAAATACATTCACATTATTGTGCAACTTTTACCATCATCATCTTCTAAATTTTTCACTTTCCTAAACTGAAACCCTGTNGCAAATATCACATAATATAAAACATATTATTTTATTGATATTTAACTGTACACTTCAGTGGCACTAAATACATTCACATTATTGTGCAACTTTTACCATCATCATCTTCTAAATTTTTCACTTTCCTAAACTGAAACCCTGTCCACATTAAAATCTAAGTCTCCATCTTCCCTCCTTCCCATCCCCCACTCCTCTACTCCTGGCCCCTGGCATTTATCAATGTGCTTTCTGACCGTATAAATTTGGCTAAACTAGGTACACAAGGTACTTAGTATAAGTGAAATCAAACAGTATTTGTCTGCACCTACTATATGTTGGAATGCCTTTTTAGGTTAACTTAATATATGTGCCACAAACAGACTGTACTGACCCTACCCACCCACCACCCCTGTGCTATACAGTAGGTTTTCATTAGTTATCTATTTCATTCATAGTAGCATGTATATGTTAATCTCAGTCTCACGATTTATTCTGGCCCTTCGCCCACTGATGTCCATTCATTTGTTCTCTATGTCTGTGTATCTATTTCTGCTTTGCAAATAGGTTTACCTGTATTATTTTTTTCTGGATTCCATATGTATGCATTGATACACGATATTTGTTTTTGACAGTATTTCCCTCTAAGCATGAATGTGCTGTCTTGTGTATCTGTCCCCTAACTTCACACCCTAGATGCAAAAAGAATGTTTGTGAGATTATGAATATATACACCTATGAAAATTTGCCATGGTCTGGTGCAGACACAGGCTACCAATAAAGCAACATCTATAAGGTATATAATGAACACACACACCAGTACAGGATCCTGGTTGTGATCAAACAGACAAAGACATGTCAGTTATATTAAGATTGTGACTTGCAAATGATGGAAGATTCAACCCAAACTGATCTATGTCAAATAAAATTTATTAATTCAAATAACTGAGATTTATATGGATGTTCCACCTTACTGTTTAGTATATTCTGATGAATGTAATTAGGAATTAGCTTTGTTCCATTTTTCATTCCTCTTACTATTTGGCTTTATTCTAGGATTATATGGATCATTTTTTTATAGTGATAGGCTCACATTCTAACAAATTCACTTTATCCAAAAGATAAAAAGCCTCTCTTAAAAGACCTAGCCAAATTCTAAGATCTTACTGTCATCAACTCAAATGTTCATTCCTGAATCCAGTTTCTAGAAACAGAGAAAATAATTATTTGTCACATCAAGTCCATGGTCTGTCTATTCCTGGAATTTGGAAGGGGAGTCAATCCTATTTCAAACTCATGAATTAAAATGGAAGGATGAGCTGGAAGACACGAAAGAATTTGCATACTGCTTACCAGGGAAAGAGTGCCTGAGAGCGAAATAGATCTGCAGGAGCAAAAATTGGCATTCATACCACTACTGGCTAACATCCATCCATTCATGGCAGACATTTTTTATTAATCTTGGACCCATTCCTATTGTACTCTCAGTCTGCCTCAAATTCCCTTCAACTTACTCCCCAGCAGTTCATCAGAGCAAATTTACACTACACCTTTTGTTATGTTGCACGTGATAATATCCTCGATGAGTGTGGATAAAACCTTGAATATGTGTTGATAACATTATTAATTATTCACTTGCAAATGTATCTCAGTAGTTCCTGAGTCTACTTATATATTTGACTTTTCCACCTCTCATAATAATTACCTTCAGGTCTCTATTTCTGAAGGGTTTCCCTGGTGGCTCACAGGGTAAAGCATCTGCCTGCAATTTGGGAGACCTGGGCTCCACCCCTGAGTTGGGAAGATCCCCTGGAGAAGGAAATAGCAACCCACTCCAGTAACTTGCCTGGAAAATCCCATGGACAGAGGAACATGGTAGGCAACAGTCCATGGGGTCACAAAGAGTCGGATATGACTGAGTGACTTCACTATCACTTTCTCTGTTTCTAGAGGCATATCAAATGGTTCAATCTATTGTCTGTTACTCCTGCCTTTACATCTCCAATTCAGGTTTGAATTTTTCTGATAAAGATTAGAAACATTCAGATGTTAAAGAGCCAAATATCAGTAAGATGCAGAAAAAAAAGAACCGGAATCAATTATGATATCCAATGATATGTGACTAAATAACAACAACAACAAAAAAAAACCCACAAGGTGTTGATGTGTATTTTGTTGAGCATATAACAGAAGAAAATTTGATCTCATGTGATAGAAAAATGATTTATGGATAATATTTGAATTCTTGAAGAATTCTTAAAACTGCATAAATACTTGCATTATCATATACATCCATATAATTTAACTCCCTGATTTTAACATGTAAAATGGCATCCTCTATTAGTGATATAACAAAAAAGAANATGAAAAACACTGGATGGGTTGCTTTTTAACAGGTGGGCATGAAAGACCACAGTGAAAGGAAATACTAGAATTGATGATGAATGGACAAAGATGTGGTACATAGTTACAATGGAATATTACTCAGCCAAAAATGAATGAAATGATGCTATCTGTAGCAACACAGATGTACCTAGAGATTGTCATACTGTATTAAGCAAGTCAGACATAGAAAGGCAAATATCATATGGTATCGCCTATATGTGAAATAAAAAGAAATGGTAAAAATAAACTTATCTACAGATAGGAATAGAGTTATAGTTGTAGAAAACAGACTTATGGTTACCACAGGGTAAAGTGGACAGGGTGATAAATTGAGAGATTATTAGNAGAAATGGTAAAAATAAACTTATCTACAGATAGGAATAGAGTTATAGTTGTAGAAAACAGACTTATGGTTACCACAGGGTAAAGTGGACAGGGTGATAAATTGAGAGATTATTAGCATATACACAGTATTATGTGTAAAATAGGGAACTAATAACCTGTTATGTACAGGGAACCCTACTCAATACTCTCTAATGAAAGAAATGAGAAAAGAATCTAAAAAGCAGTGGATATATGTATATGCGAAACTGATTGCATATACGCCTGAAATTGCTCTACGCCTGAAATTAACAAAATACTGTAAATCAACTATATTCCAATAAAAATTAATTTTAAAAAATTGAAGGACAGCCTTAAAAGAGGGGATAAGCTTCCCTGGGTTCAGCAGTAATGAATCCCCGTGCTAAAGTAGGAAATGTGAGTTGATCCCTGGGTTGGGAAGATCCTCTGGAGAAGGGAATGGCTACCCATTCCAATATTCTTGCCTGGGAAATCCCATGGACAGAGAAATCTGGCAGGCTACAGTCTCAAAGGGTTGGAGAAAACTTAGCAACTAAACAACAACAACTTGAAAGAAGGACAAGACTTTGAAATAGAAGAAAACTGAATGCAAAGTTTCTTACAAAAGACTAAATTTAGTGTTTTGAGTATCTCTGAGGTGAGTGAATGACGGGGAGAATGAAGTGGGATGATTCAGTTCAGTTCAGTCACTCAGTCGTGTCTGACTCTTTGAGAAACCATGAATTGCAGCATGCCAGGCCTCCCTATCCATCACCATCTCCCGGAGTTCACTCAAACTCATGTCCATTGAGTTGGTGATGCCATCCAGCCATCTCATCCTCTGTTGTCCCCTTCTCTTCCTGACCCCAATCCCTCCCAACATCAGAGTCTTTTCCAATGAGTCAGCTCTTAGCATGAAGTGGCCAAAGTATTGGAGTTTCAGCTTTACCATCAGTCCTTCACCCAGGGCTGATTTCGTTTAGGATGGACTGGTTGGACCTCCTTGCAGTCAAAGGGACTCTCAAGAGTCTTGTCCAACACCACAGTTCAAAAGCATCAATTCTTCAGCACTCAGCTTTCTTCACAGTCCAACTCTCACATCCATACAAAACCATGTTATGTAAAGTAACATCAGGAAAAACTTTTTAATGTTCTGTTTATTTCCCATAGTCATCAGTAGCATTGACTGGAAAAATTTAGGCTTTTGGAGGTTGGCTTTGTGGTGCAAAATATATAAAGATAAATACAATATAAATATTCAGGATAGATATATGTGCAAGATATATGTATATATATACACACACACACACACATACATAAGATGAGTGTGTGTATATTCAGTCACTCAGTTGTATCTCACTCTTTGCAACCCCAAGGGCTGTAGCCTACCAGGCTTTCTTTCCAAACAAGATTCCCAAACAAGATTTCCCAAACAAGAATATTGGAATGGGTTGATATTTCCTATTTCAGTATATAAAACACACACACATATATATATACTTCATGCCATGTATATGCAAGATATGTAGATAGATAGATATCACATTTTATGCAGAGGATAGTCCTTTTTATAGGCAGAAATACAGATTCTGAAGCAGGTCAAATAAGACTTTTGACAAACCCATTTCTATTTGCCGTCTAGCNCCTGAAATTAACAAAATACTGTAAATCAACTATATTCCAATAAAAATTAATTTTAAAAAATTGAAGGACAGCCTTAAAAGAGGGGATAAGCTTCCCTGGGTTCAGCAGTAATGAATCCCCGTGCTAAAGTAGGAAATGTGAGTTGATCCCTGGGTTGGGAAGATCCTCTGGAGAAGGGAATGGCTACCCATTCCAATATTCTTGCCTGGGAAATCCCATGGACAGAGAAATCTGGCAGGCTACAGTCTCAAAGGGTTGGAGAAAACTTAGCAACTAAACAACAACAACTTGAAAGAAGGACAAGACTTTGAAATAGAAGAAAACTGAATGCAAAGTTTCTTACAAAAGACTAAATTTAGTGTTTTGAGTATCTCTGAGGTGAGTGAATGACGGGGAGAATGAAGTGGGATGATTCAGTTCAGTTCAGTCACTCAGTCGTGTCTGACTCTTTGAGAAACCATGAATTGCAGCATGCCAGGCCTCCCTATCCATCACCATCTCCCGGAGTTCACTCAAACTCATGTCCATTGAGTTGGTGATGCCATCCAGCCATCTCATCCTCTGTTGTCCCCTTCTCTTCCTGACCCCAATCCCTCCCAACATCAGAGTCTTTTCCAATGAGTCAGCTCTTAGCATGAAGTGGCCAAAGTATTGGAGTTTCAGCTTTACCATCAGTCCTTCACCCAGGGCTGATTTCGTTTAGGATGGACTGGTTGGACCTCCTTGCAGTCAAAGGGACTCTCAAGAGTCTTGTCCAACACCACAGTTCAAAAGCATCAATTCTTCAGCACTCAGCTTTCTTCACAGTCCAACTCTCACATCCATACAAAACCATGTTATGTAAAGTAACATCAGGAAAAACTTTTTAATGTTCTGTTTATTTCCCATAGTCATCAGTAGCATTGACTGGAAAAATTTAGGCTTTTGGAGGTTGGCTTTGTGGTGCAAAATATATAAAGATAAATACAATATAAATATTCAGGATAGATATATGTGCAAGATATATGTATATATATACACACACACACACACATACATAAGATGAGTGTGTGTATATTCAGTCACTCAGTTGTATCTCACTCTTTGCAACCCCAAGGGCTGTAGCCTACCAGGCTTTCTTTCCAAACAAGATTCCCAAACAAGATTTCCCAAACAAGAATATTGGAATGGGTTGATATTTCCTATTTCAGTATATAAAACACACACACATATATATATACTTCATGCCATGTATATGCAAGATATGTAGATAGATAGATATCACATTTTATGCAGAGGATAGTCCTTTTTATAGGCAGAAATACAGATTCTGAAGCAGGTCAAATAAGACTTTTGACAAACCCATTTCTATTTGCCGTCTAGCTAACTGTTGCTCTATCTCTTTCTTGTACTTTCTACTCCACTAATAATGGATTTAAACTAATTTCTATTATGTACACACCGTTCTACTATGGACTTATGTGGCCTTTATCTCCTCACAGTGAATGTTAAACAGACTGGCCCTCACACCTTATGCTGCTTTACGCACCCTTTTGTTGCTATTCAGCCACTAAGTTGTGTGCGACTCTGAGACACCATGGACTACAGCATGACAGGTGTCAAGGTTTGTCACAGCTTTTCTTCCAAGGAACAAACGTCTTTTAATTTCATGGCTCCAGTACAATTTACTTTATTGAGCATCCATTTTATCACAGTTTTTGGGAAATCATGATTTTAAGTGTTTTCTGAGATGTAAAACGCAATACCCCTTTTAACTTAATCAATAAGCATTTCTATCAAGTTCAATATCTGAAGCAAATTATTATAGAATGTTATTCTTGGAATGAAATCAATAATGTTTTTCTGAAAACTTCAACATTTTTATCTTTTGGGCTTAATGTTGCATGATGCATTAAGAGCTAAAATTGTAATGCCATGATTACTTAAGCAATGAATTTACACACACATGTGGAAACATCATTTTATATGATTTGTGGCTTTTCTTTTTATCTCACCAAGTTCTTTGATTTTTCCATGCTCATGAATTTGAATACTGAGTCAAATTCCTAACACTTTAAATGAATGAATAGAATGAATTAGAAAATCTGTATTTCTCACACAAAGCATCTCCTTCAAAACTCTCTTTTGGTCATGAACTATAGTTATGTTCTAGGCCATAATGTCAGATAAAAATAGTCCTGAAATACCTGAGATTCAAAAGAGACCTAAAGCAAAGTTGTTCTGTTCAAAAACTACTAATATTTCCCATTTTAATAATAGAAAAGTATCTATTTCATATTCCTAAAATCCTGGTTATTCATAAAATATGTCATTGATTAATCCATATTTTTGTCTCAGAGTGATATATTGTATAAATCCAGAAAAATATGACTTCATCAAAGAAATCAACAATTTGAATAGACATTTGGGAAGCAAGTTCATCTAGTTCATTATCCTTTTTTCCTTGGCCTGCTGGAAACACAAAGAGGCTTTTCTCTAATATTCACTGTGAGAACCAGGTCTAGCTCCTGGAAGTAAAACCCACTGAAACGTGGACTAGGTTTCTTGGGGTTTAAACTCACAGACATGTTCACAGTTAGATTCTAGCAATTCCTCAAGGCAGTTCGGAGTTCCTTTTCATAGAACTGATTTCTGTAGAGTAATTGGGTCATTACTTCTGGAAGCTGTGACTCTCAGTATTCGCCTGTGATTCTTTCCAAGTTGGAGGCAGCCATTTGCTCCATGACTTCACTTCTCTTCTGAATCCAAAGATGTTCATTATTCAGTTTGTTCAGCTTCCTACTTCTTATTAGGACAGAGTGGAATTTCTAAGGTTCTTTCATGCCAGACCAGAAACTGGAAATCCCTTTGCCCGACTTTGAGTTTTAAATAGTTTACTAAAAATTTTCAAGATGGTGCCCCATTTACCCATTGTCATCTGTTTTCTTGAGTTTCTTCTGAGATGTTTTCATTTTTCCCATTTGTGTATTAACATTTGCCTCTTGCATCATTTTGTGTTTTAAACACATTCTCTCTCTCTCTCTCTCTCTCTCTCACACACACACACATACACACAGATACACAATTCTCTTTCTCTTTCTCTAAATATATGAGGAAAAAAATACATTGCTTAACTTTCAGTCAAGTAACAAACTATATAGATGAAGATATTTTNTGGGTTCACTAAAAGTTCACTCAAGATTTTCTATAATACCTTAGAGAAAAACCCAAATGAAACTTTTGACCTATCCTAATACATGGAATTTCCAGTAACTGCAAATCCATGAGAGAAGCGTCAGATCTGCAATTGTTTAGGCCTGGGAATGGGAAAGAAAGCTATCTGTGAATGGGTACAAGTGACCTTTTGAGGGTAAAGGAAAAGTTCTGAAGCTTTCTATGGTGACAGAAAGTTCTAAAACTTTCTATGGTGATAGTTGCACAACTAATACATTTACTAATAACTGTCACACATTTCCAATAGATAAATTTAATGGCTGATAAATTATATCTCAAAAAAGTTGCTAAATATCAAAGTTTCATGTACAAACAAATTTAAAAACCTATAAACAAAGAGTAAGATGAGTGTGTATTTTTTAAAAAATAGCATCTGTGAATATTTAAAACATGAGATAAACTAATGCAAGAATCCTTAATGCACATAAAGTCTACAAAGCATATATGATGGTTGAGATATAAATCATGTTCAGAGATAACAGCAAATAGAGTTACCTTAGAACTCCAAGGGGCTGCAAACTTTAAAACTTTGCTTTCCTTTACCCTACCCTCCTCTCCATTTTTCTTGTAAAAAAAAAAAAAATGAAGTTAGTCAGCTGCTGCTGCTAAGTTGCTTTAGTCGTGTCCGATTCTGTGCAACCCCATAGACGGCAGCACACCAGGCTCCCCTGTCCATGGGATTTTCCAAGAAAGAACACTGCAGTGGGTTGACATTTCCCTCTCCAATGCATGAAAGTGAAAAGTGAAAGTGAAGTCGCTCAGTCATGTCTGACTCTTAGCAACCCCATGGACTGAAGCCTACCAGGCTCTTCTGTCCATGGGATTTTTCAGGCAAGAGTACTGGAGTGGGGTGCCATTGCCTTCTCTGGTTAGTCAACTACATTTATCAATTCCCCTTATACATGAGACCTTACTCTAAATCCCTAAAAGCAAGCTATACAAAGGCCATTCTCTAAAATATTTATATCCATGTTTCATTTATTGTCAATAGAGATAATAAATAGATGAATAAAGAAGATTACTTCAGGTCTTAGTTAATGTCATGAAAATAAAAACAATGATATTATGAAAAACACTGGATGGGTTGCTTTTTAACAGGTGGGCATGAAAGACCACAGTGAAAGGAAATACTAGAATTGATGATGAATGGACAAAGATGTGGTACATAGTTACAATGGAATATTACTCAGCCAAAAATGAATGAAATGATGCTATCTGTAGCAACACAGATGTACCTAGAGATTGTCATACTGTATTAAGCAAGTCAGACATAGAAAGGCAAATATCATATGGTATCGCCTATATGTGAAATAAAAAGAAATGGTAAAAATAAACTTATCTACAGATAGGAATAGAGTTATAGTTGTAGAAAACAGACTTATGGTTACCACAGGGTAAAGTGGACAGGGTGATAAATTGAGAGATTATTAGCATATACACAGTATTATGTGTAAAATAGGGAACTAATAACCTGTTATGTACAGGGAACCCTACTCAATACTCTCTAATGAAAGAAATGAGAAAAGAATCTAAAAAGCAGTGGATATATGTATATGCAAAATTGATTGCTCTACACCTGAAATTAACAAAATACTGTAAATCAACTATATTCCAATAAAAATTAATTTTAAAAAATTGAAGGACAGCCTTAAAAGAGGGGATAAGCTTCCCTGGGTTCAGCAGTAATGAATCCCCGTGCTAAAGTAGGAAATGTGAGTTGATCCCTGGGTTGGGAAGATCCTCTGGAGAAGGGAATGGCTACCCATTCCAATATTCTTGCCTGGGAAATCCCATGGACAGAGAAATCTGGCAGGCTACAGTCTCAAAGGGTTGGAGAAAACTTAGCAACTAAACAACAACAACTTGAAAGAAGGACAAGACTTTGAAATAGAAGAAAACTGAATGCAAAGTTTCTTACAAAAGACTAAATTTAGTGTTTTGAGTATCTCTGAGGTGAGTGAATGACGGGGAGAATGAAGTGGGATGATTCAGTTCAGTTCAGTCACTCAGTCGTGTCTGACTCTTTGAGAAACCATGAATTGCAGCATGCCAGGCCTCCCTATCCATCACCATCTCCCGGAGTTCACTCAAACTCATGTCCATTGAGTTGGTGATGCCATCCAGCCATCTCATCCTCTGTTGTCCCCTTCTCTTCCTGACCCCAATCCCTCCCAACATCAGAGTCTTTTCCAATGAGTCAGCTCTTAGCATGAAGTGGCCAAAGTATTGGAGTTTCAGCTTTACCATCAGTCCTTCACCCAGGGCTGATTTCGTTTAGGATGGACTGGTTGGACCTCCTTGCAGTCAAAGGGACTCTCAAGAGTCTTGTCCAACACCACAGTTCAAAAGCATCAATTCTTCAGCACTCAGCTTTCTTCACAGTCCAACTCTCACATCCATACAAAACCATGTTATGTAAAGTAACATCAGGAAAAACTTTTTAATGTTCTGTTTATTTCCCATAGTCATCAGTAGCATTGACTGGAAAAATTTAGGCTTTTGGAGGTTGGCTTTGTGGTGCAAAATATATAAAGATAAATACAATATAAATATTCAGGATAGATATATGTGCAAGATATATGTATATATATACACACACACACACACATACATAAGATGAGTGTGTGTATATTCAGTCACTCAGTTGTATCTCACTCTTTGCAACCCCAAGGGCTGTAGCCTACCAGGCTTTCTTTCCAAACAAGATTCCCAAACAAGATTTCCCAAACAAGAATATTGGAATGGGTTGATATTTCCTATTTCAGTATATAAAACACACACACATATATATATACTTCATGCCATGTATATGCAAGATATGTAGATAGATAGATATCACATTTTATGCAGAGGATAGTCCTTTTTATAGGCAGAAATACAGATTCTGAAGCAGGTCAAATAAGACTTTTGACAAACCCATTTCTATTTGCCGTCTAGCTAACTGTTGCTCTATCTCTTTCTTGTACTTTCTACTCCACTAATAATGGATTTAAACTAATTTCTATTATGTACACACCGTTCTACTATGGACTTATGTGGCCTTTATCTCCTCACAGTGAATGTTAAACAGACTGGCCCTCACACCTTATGCTGCTTTACGCACCCTTTTGTTGCTATTCAGCCACTAAGTTGTGTGCGACTCTGAGACACCATGGACTACAGCATGACAGGTGTCAAGGTTTGTCACAGCTTTTCTTCCAAGGAACAAACGTCTTTTAATTTCATGGCTCCAGTACAATTTACTTTATTGAGCATCCATTTTATCACAGTTTTTGGGAAATCATGATTTTAAGTGTTTTCTGAGATGTAAAACGCAATACCCCTTTTAACTTAATCAATAAGCATTTCTATCAAGTTCAATATCTGAAGCAAATTATTATAGAATGTTATTCTTGGAATGAAATCAATAATGTTTTTCTGAAAACTTCAACATTTTTATCTTTTGGGCTTAATGTTGCATGATGCATTAAGAGCTAAAATTGTAATGCCATGATTACTTAAGCAATGAATTTACACACACATGTGGAAACATCATTTTATATGATTTGTGGCTTTTCTTTTTATCTCACCAAGTTCTTTGATTTTTCCATGCTCATGAATTTGAATACTGAGTCAAATTCCTAACACTTTAAATGAATGAATAGAATGAATTAGAAAATCTGTATTTCTCACACAAAGCATCTCCTTCAAAACTCTCTTTTGGTCATGAACTATAGTTATGTTCTAGGCCATAATGTCAGATAAAAATAGTCCTGAAATACCTGAGATTCAAAAGAGACCTAAAGCAAAGTTGTTCTGTTCAAAAACTACTAATATTTCCCATTTTAATAATAGAAAAGTATCTATTTCATATTCCTAAAATCCTGGTTATTCATAAAATATGTCATTGATTAATCCATATTTTTGTCTCAGAGTGATATATTGTATAAATCCAGAAAAATATGACTTCATCAAAGAAATCAACAATTTGAATAGACATTTGGGAAGCAAGTTCATCTAGTTCATTATCCTTTTTTCCTTGGCCTGCTGGAAACACAAAGAGGCTTTTCTCTAATATTCACTGTGAGAACCAGGTCTAGCTCCTGGAAGTAAAACCCACTGAAACGTGGACTAGGTTTCTTGGGGTTTAAACTCACAGACATGTTCACAGTTAGATTCTAGCAATTCCTCAAGGCAGTTCGGAGTTCCTTTTCATAGAACTGATTTCTGTAGAGTAATTGGGTCATTACTTCTGGAAGCTGTGACTCTCAGTATTCGCCTGTGATTCTTTCCAAGTTGGAGGCAGCCATTTGCTCCATGACTTCACTTCTCTTCTGAATCCAAAGATGTTCATTATTCAGTTTGTTCAGCTTCCTACTTCTTATTAGGACAGAGTGGAATTTCTAAGGTTCTTTCATGCCAGACCAGAAACTGGAAATCCCTTTGCCCGACTTTGAGTTTTAAATAGTTTACTAAAAATTTTCAAGATGGTGCCCCATTTACCCATTGTCATCTGTTTTCTTGAGTTTCTTCTGAGATGTTTTCATTTTTCCCATTTGTGTATTAACATTTGCCTCTTGCATCATTTTGTGTTTTAAACACATTCTCTCTCTCTCTCTCTCTCTCTCTCACACACACACACATACACACAGATACACAATTCTCTTTCTCTTTCTCTAAATATATGAGGAAAAAAATACATTGCTTAACTTTCAGTCAAGTAACAAACTATATAGATGAAGATATTTTCTATTATATTTTCAAAGAATATACTTAACACGTAACTTATTTGAGGATGCTATTTAGTGAATATGCTGCATCAAAATGATAAAGTAAATTAAGAAAGAAGAGAAAAATTCCAGAATAATAATGCAATATGTAATGCAGCCTGATTAGACAGCCATATTGCAACTATGGAATCATCAAAGCAAAATATGAAATAAGCAAACAGGAAAACAAGGGCTCAGTAGACTATTTAACACATTTCTCCATGTGGAAAATTACATTGAGAAACATTAAATGAAGCTGTTAGACAAAGAAGAAGGAAACTAGAGACAAAAAAAAAATGAAGAAAAATGGGCACTAATGGAATACATAAAAACTAAAATCTAGAATCAAAAGCAAGTATAATCATTAGAAACATTTTTTCTTGTAGAAGTGATCAAAATTTGGGATGGATATGTACACACTGCTATATTTAAGATGGATAGCCAGTAAGAACCTACTGTATAGCATAGGGAACTCTGCTCAATCTTATGTGGCAGCCTGGATGAGAGGGGAGTTTGGGAGAGAATGAGAGAGAGATTTGGGGGAGAATGTATACCTATGGATGAATCCCTTCATTGTTCTCCTGAAAGTATCACAACATTGTTTGTTAATCAACACTGTTTGCTATACCCAAATACAAAAAGATTTTTTACTTTTTTTTAAATTTAACAAATTATTATATTTATTTATAAGAGCCATGATATCATATTGGGAAGATAAAAGTGGGAAAAGAGAAGGGCAAAGAAACGTAAGAAAAATAGGTTTAAGGAAGTTAAAATTCTTAACTATCATAAGATAAATGAGAAATATAATATCTAAAACTGGCAACAAAATTTTCAGTATATGCACTTAAAATGTGGAGAAAACTGTAAAAAATAATAGCTATTATTATAAAGATTGCTTCTGGGTAGAAGCAGGGTAGAAGGGACACTGTTAGAAGCTTGCTCAATTTAGGTTAGCCTCCTAGCAGGAGTACCATATAAAAATTTAAGTATATATGTGTAAACTAAAATAATAATTAAAAATACTTCTCAGAGAACCAGGTAAGGAATCTCTCATTCAGAATAGATAGTGGCATACCTCTCTAGTTGAAACTTGATACTCATAGCTTCTCCATTCCAATCATCATTTTTACTTTTATCTAGATTTCTAAAACTAGATTAGTCTTAGGCTTTCAATTTTGGACAGACAATGAGTGTGCGTGTGAACAGCTGTGTAAGTAAAAGCAATACAATACATGGTTATACCTCTTGCTAAATGTTTGTGTTCCTATAACTGACCAGATCAATGCATATAAAAAAAAGAGTCATTCCTTTTCTTTATCAAGAATGACTAGACATTTAATTGTAAACATATCTTAATTTGTTGTATATTACTTCACTTAAAGATGGGGGTTTTTTTCACCTTATAAAATCTTTTCAGAGTGCTTCAGTTAACTTTATTCATCTCTGTAGGTATGCCTCACAAATATGCTGAAATATTAAAATTTCTAGAAGTATAATTATTAGTCAAGGACATGAATTTTTCAATTAGATTTTAAATGACTTTTATAAATAATTGTAACAATCCATTTCCAATCAACGCAGGCAGATTAGGCAAGTTGATTGCCTCTTTCCATATACTCTTGCTGTTACTACAAAACATGTAAATATAAGCCCATCTGAGAGGTGAAAATAGCATCTAATTTATTATATATTTACTTAATGACGAGTGAAGCTGAGATCCATTTAATATATTGAAGAGTTTTTCTTATTCCTATGAAATTTGATTTATATCATTTATTAGGTTGTATGAGTNTTGCCTCTTTCCATATACTCTTGCTGTTACTACAAAACATGTAAATATAAGCCCATCTGGGAGGTGAAAATAGCATCTAATTTATTATATATTTACTTAATGACGAGTGAAGCTGAGATCCATTTAATATATTGAAGAGCTTTTCTTATTCCTATGAAATTTGATTTATATCATTTATTAGGTTGTATGAGTTCCATTAATTTCAACGACAGCCTCACTGTATTACATAGTAGCTTGTATAATGTTTGTTTTTTCCTTGTAGTTCTGTACCATTCATTTCTGTTCATATTGATCTTGATGCCTATTTTTGTTCCACTTCTACCCAGCTTTAATCTATGCTTTTTTATGCTATATTGTCTAGTTGGGGCAAATTTCCTTTCATTTCTCCTTTTTGTTGGCATTGCATGGAAATGCTTCAGGAAATCATTAATATTGTGATTAAACTTATTATTTAAACTTAAGTTTTATGGCATGTTGTATAAGCAGAGATTTTCCTCTATACTTTATTGAGCTGCCTGTATTAGTACATTACTACCTGCATGTCTCAGGAACAGTAAAAAGAAGTTGGGGAAAATCTAACAATAACTTTATAACTGAACAAACATAAATACCTCAGATCAGCCATCAAACCAGCAGTTAGAGCTCTGCTCTCCATTTTAAAGCAGACAAACCCGACTTTAAATTCTAGTTGGACCATTTAATAACTCAGCATCAAAGGGGGAGTGGTATCATTTCTTAGGATTCAAGTTTTCTTACCTATAAAAGGGAGATACAATATGTTGCTCAAAAGGCATGGTATATGTATGAAGACAGTGTCAAATACAGATAAAGAACTGATATTTGAAGATAGACATCTTAGGTCAACTTCTGGTTCTAGATCCCATTACTCTGAGTCACTAGGTCAAAGTCTTGTCTGTAACAACTTTTAACTCTGTGATCAAGGTAAAGAGTGTGTTCTCTAGTAACTTAATGTCCTCACTTATAAAAGTGCAAATAACTAAAAAGTACTTAGATTAGGGCATGATGCTAAGTACTCAGTAAATGATAACTCTATCCCAACTTGACACTCTTTTGACATTTATGTTTGTTTTTCTTAAACAAAAATCAACAAGTTAACAAAGGTTTTGCCCTGTTGTGATAGTTACCTGTGAGTCCACAGGAAAACACTTCCTGCTCCTAATACCTGGAAGAAAAGTACATTTGTGACCTACAGTTTGTCTGATCCCATGTGAGAAAATCCAACAGCCTAGTTCCTCTGACTATGAACCTTAGGACTTCAAGTGAAATTCACTTATTGTATTTTCTTTTCTATATAGAGAGATGAAAATGAGCTTGATATTAAATATAAATATAGATAGATAGAGATATATAGTACTTTCCTCTACCTCTTTCCAAAGTCATTTAAAAAGAATTGTGTGTATATTTGTGTGTGTGTAACTGGGGAACAAAAAGCATATTGATTGATCCCCTACATTTGGCCAGATTTACAGAATTGGTATGTTACAAAAGATTAGAGAAGAATGATAATGTGAGTTGGTTTCAAATTTGTTTTCATATTGACTTACTCTGAAAGCAGGCAATAAGAAGTGCACATTTACAAACAGCAGGCAGCCTGTTGTACCAGGGTGCCATTTCCTCCCTTGTCTTTCATGCTGCTGCTGCTGCTGCTGCTGCTAGGTCACTTCAGTCGTGTCCGACTCTGTGCAGGCCCAAAGACAGCAGCCCACCGAGGCTCCTCCATCCCTGGATTCCCCAGGCAAGAACACTGGAGTGGGTTGCCATTTCCTTCTCCAATGCATGAAAGTGAAAAGTGAAAGTGAAGTCACTCAGTCATGTCCAACTCTTCACGACCCCCTGGACTGCAGCCTACCAGGCTCCTCCATCCATGGGATTTTTCCAGGCAAGAGTACTGGAGTGGGCTGCCATCTCCGTCTCCATGTCTCTCATGAAGACTAGCCAAATGCAGCACTGTCCACAGCTCAGCTCCACTAAGTTAGAAAATCTGTGGACTTGTAGCACATACAATTTACTTACACAATAACTGGAAATAAACCTTCTGCCAGGCCACATACACCAAATTTAATGTTCAGGTTATACTCCTTGAATGTCTTGTTTTGCCTGCTCAGAGTCCCTCTGTCTCTAACTGCATTCATGGCACTGTGACAAGAAGTTTCTTCTTTATATGCACCTGGAGGTTTTCTATGATCAGGTCTGACCACAGCTCAACAAACTCAGGCTCAGTTTTTTCATCCCAGGACACAGTTAGGCCATGTGTTGCTTCACAGCAAGAATCCAAATCAAATAAGGATGGACAAAGTCTGTTGTGTAGGTGACTCCTACACTTACTTTTGAACACTGAGAGAGCAAAAGAAGAAAACATTGCTAAATGTGCCTCCTAGAGTTTTCAGAGTGCTGACCTCCAAACCCGACCCATCTGAAAAGAAACATCCATTACCTCTACTCTAAATCTTTCTGAACCCTATGTGACAGAACAGAGAGCTTTGTGAAAATTGATTTTTGCCACAGTGCTTACACCTGGGTACCACTTGCTTATTATTTTGAACTCACTTGAGGCTTGAATCAATCAGTCGGGGTAACTGAATAGTTGAACAAAGAACTTATATACACAGTTAAAGCAAACCTATTCTTTTTCTTTTCCTTTGCTAACAACTTGTTAATAATATGTCCAAATTAAATCTGATATTCATTTTGGGATTTCAGAAGTTTTATACATTAAAATATTATACACAGATATATTACTAATAGCCTATCATCAAAGTCCAAATGCTTCCTCATAGTTCAGTCGGTAAAGAATCTGTCTGCAAGGAAGGAGACCTGGCTTCAAGTCCTGGGTTGGGAAGATCCCCTGGAGAAGGAAATGACAATCCACTNGCTAACAACTTGTTAATAATATGTCCAAATTAAATCTGATATTCATTTTGGGATTTCAGAAGTTTTATACATTAAAATATTGTACACAGATATATTACTAATAGCCTATTATCAAAGTCCAAAATCTTCCTCATAGTTCAGTCGGTAAAGAATCTGTCTGCAAGGAAGGAGACCTGGCTTCAAGTCCTGGATTGGGAAGATCCCCTGGAGAAGGAAATGATAATCCACTCCAGTATTCCTGCCTGGAAATCCCATGGACAGAGGAGCCTGGCAGGCTACAGTCCATGGAGTTGCAAGAGTTGGACATGACTTAGTGACTAAACCACCACCAAAGTTCAAAAGAAAAACTATCATCAGATGGACCAAAATACCTCCCCTAAATTTAGAATAAATTATGGCCCACAAGTGTTATCACAAGATCACCTTATGATCTGAATACACAGACACAGACACAGACACACACACACACACATATATGTACACACACACAGGACAGATATGAAGGGTTGTAAAAAAAAAACAAAACATATTAAGAAAGAAATCAAAATTTTAAATCTTAGGAAATAATATGAATATAACATTTAAATTCTTAGGAAAGACACTCTTGAAATGGAGTGTGAAAGATGTGAAATTTGTATAAGGATGTTAAAATGCTTTATGGAAATCAAAGTCCAGGATTCAGACAGTTGGGCCTGAGAAATGACTCCAAATCTAATGAAAGGTTGCTTTCTATCACCTGATTCCTTCCCTAAGTACATTTCTACTTCAGTTCTTTCTCCTTCATCACCTGATTTACTTTTCCAGAAAACATGGTCAAAGAAATAGTCACTGATAGCTTTAAATTATGCCAGTTACAAAAACAGAAAGCAAGAGAAAAAATAATTGGCTAANGTTCTTTCTCCTTCATCACCTGATTTACTTTTCCAGAAAACATGGTCAAAGAAATAGTCACTGATAGCTTTAAATTATGCCAGTTACAAAAACAGAAAGCAAGAGAAAAAATAATTGTCTAAATTTGAGTCTGAGATATGCCCTCTTCACCAACCCATATGTGAGTGAATTGGAAATAAAAGAAGAAAAGAAGAAGAGAGAAAAAAAAAAAAACAGGAGTTCGTTGATGACTCATGAAAGACAAAACAACAGACATACCTCTTTCCATTATTATGAACCTCTTCTAGCCATGACAACCTTGTCACTTCTACTGCTATCCGCCAGGCTACCAATGACCCCCTGACCCAAAACCTATCTTGTGTATTTTAAAAGATTAAAAAAAAAAGTATGATGGAATCTGTGCATTGTGTTTGATCCTATTTATGGGATATAAGTTTCTTCTTCAGCAGTCCCCTTTAAATCAGGTAGAGTGTCTTGGAAGATATTAAAAGGTTACTCGTATTGTTTTAGGTAAATCAGTGACTTGGTACAAAGGTCAATGTTATCTTTTAAACAAAACATGGCAGACTTTCTAGATTTCATGTTGAGTTCCTACTTACTGAGCTCATCTTTCACATATACTAGAAAGAGAACCATAGCAAAGATTTCTCCCTATACAAACCCTTATGTACATTTACAGAGTCCCATCTGGTGGCTGTTACCACTGCTCTGAATATCTTCTTCATGAAAGACCCAGAATCATCCTTTCACTTCACAAAACCCCCTCCACATACGTATGTATCTTTAAAATAGGAAGGTGATTGTTGTCCAGGTTTGCAGATGTATCATTCAGTATATAACTGTATCCTATAAACAGTATTTAGGTGGAAAAGTTCAACACATGTCAGTAGGGTCAGAAGATACTTTTAAAGCACTGATCAATGAAGAATCAGAAGATAATCTAATTGAGTAGGTTGGTGTTCATCAAGACCAAATCTATTTATTCTCCATTAATCATGTTTGCTGCTGCTGCTGCTAAGTCGCTTCAGTCGTGTCCAACTCTGTGCAATCTTATAGACGGCAGCCCACCAGGCTCCCCTGTCTCTGTGATTCTCCAAGTAAGAACACTGGAGTGGGTTGCCATTTCCTTCTCCAATGCATGAAAGTGAAAAGTAAAATTGAAGTCGCTCAGTAGTCCCNGGACGACAGAGGATAAGATAGCTGGATGGCATCACTGAGTTGATGGACGTGAGTCTGAGTGTACTCCGAGAGATGGTAATGAACAGGCACACCTGGTGTTCTGCGTTTCTTAGGGTCGCAAAGAGTCGGACCCGACTGAGTGACTGAACTGAACTGGTGTAGATGTAGGTGGGAAATGAAAAAGGATGTCTAATGCCATGTACTCACAAAAGTTCCCATTCTTAAAAATATAAATTTGTTGTAAGAAAATAAATATAAAAAACGGTATCTAGTTCAAAATATAAGGTAATGATAAAACAGTTAAAAATTAAAATGCTTCACAAATTAAAATTGTAAAGATGCAAATTAAATAAATGCATGATGTAATCTAATATAAATTTATAAATTACAACTAATTACTAATGTCTGTTTTATTTAGACTTCTGAATCATTTATATATTTCATTGATCAAAAAGTTCCTTTGAGTTATAAGTAAAAATAAAAGATACATTTTTCATTTTCACCAAGAAAATGACACAACATATTCATTTTGTTTCTGACATTGAACAACATTCACCATTTTGTTCCACTATCTTCTGCTATTTTTTCATGCAATTTTGTAATTCCATCTTTCCAAAGCGTTTTATCTTCTTGAGGAAAGAATAGTTCCCGGTGCNCTGACATTGAACAACATTCACCATTTTGTTCCACTATCTTCTGCTATTTTTTCATGCAATTTTGTAATTCCATCTTTCCAAAGCGTTTTATCTTCTTGAGGAAAGAATAGTTCCCGGTGCATCTTACAGTTTTCCAGGGAACTGATTTTTTTTTTCTTCCCTTAAGAGAATTTTGTAAAGTCTAAAATAAATGAAAATCCGAAGATGCAATGTCTGATGAATACAGTGCATGAATCAGAACTTCTAAGACAAGCTGTAACAGTTTTGGCCGGGTCATCAAAGAAATATGTGGACTTGCATTATTTTGACAGAAGATTATGTGTTTTCTCTTGATTAATTCTAGACACTTTTCATCAAAGTACTGCTTTTAGTTGGTCTAATTGGGAGCAGTATTTGTTAGGATTAATTGTTTGGTTTTCCAGAAGAGGCTTGTAATATAGGACTCCCAATCTCACCATATACACAGCATCCCTTATAGCTCAGTTGGTAGATAATCTGCGTGCAGTGCAGGAGACCTGGATTTGATTCCTGAGTTGTGAAGATCCCCTGGAGAAGGAAATGGTAACGCACTTCAGTATTCTTGCCTGGAGAATCCCATGGGCAGAGGAGTCTCGAGGGCTACAGCCCATGGGGTCCCAAGAGTCGGACACGACTTAGCAACTAAACCAGCACCACCACCATACAGCATCACCTTCTTTGGATGAAGACGCGTCTTTGCTGTGGCCAGTGACGGTTCATTTTCGGTGGTGGCATGGTCTCCTCTCCTCTGCATTATTGTACAGTATCTAATCTTCATCGCCCATAATTATATGTTTGTAAAAGAGAATATTTTCATCATGCTTAAGTAGAGAATTCCAGGTGGAAATACAGCCAAGGTTTATTTTCCATTAACTTATGTGAAACCCAAACATCAAAGCAGTTAACATAACCAAACTGGTACAAATTATCTTCATGCTCGATTTGGATATTTTGAGTATGCCGGCTATTCCCATATTGTATAATGTTGATAGTTTTCAGTGGATGTCTCTATTTGATCGCTAGCTACTTCAAATGGCCCACCTAACTGTGGAGCATCTTCCAGTGAGAAATCTCCAGCATAAAATTTAACAAACCACTTCTGACACACTGGGTAAGTCATAGCACCTTCTCCAAACACTACAGAAATCTTTTTTTTTTTTTTCCACTTTAGTTGTGCTTTTACCTTTCTTGAAATAATAAAGAATAAAATACTTAAATGTTGTTTTTTCCTCCTTCATCCTTCATATTAAATTGCTGCCCCCAAATTCACCAGTTTATAGGGTTTTTAAAATGCATCCTAATAGGACAGCTGTCACAATACAATCTATCAAAAATGTGTGCTTTTCATTTATGTATTTTTAATTGGAGGATAATTGTTTGATAATATTGTATTGGTTTCTGCCATACATCAAGACGAATCAGCCATAAGTATATGTATGTCCCCTCCCTCATGAAGCTCCCTCCAGCCTCCACCCCATCCCACCACTCTAGGTTGTCAGAGAGCACTGGGTTTGAGCTCCCAGCGTCACACATCAGACCCCATGGACTATCTCTTTTACTATGGTACTGTATATGTTTCAATAATACTCTCTCAATTCATCCCACCCTCTCCGGTATGAAGCTAAAGACAACTAAGCAGGGCTAAAGCCATCGTACATAAAAACTCAACCAACTTAGAGTAAAAAGACTACATTTATCTCCAAGTGTAAATACTGAAACACTTCTAACTTTTTAATATTTTGTAATAAACTATGAATTCTAATATATCAAATAACTAGGATCATGTGGAAAGTTTCCCAGCCAATGCTTCACAACAAAATTATTACTTTCCTATATAAGCTATTGAAGCATGAAGGAAGACATTTTAAAGTAGGAATTTTGTGGAAGATATTTACTTTGGGAAAGTCTTACATTTTGTAATCCCCAATTCCATGTATTTAGGAATCATAAGTAGCAATATAAAGATATTTAACCATACAGCATTACTTTGCCAAGAAGGTCCTTCTACTCAACACTATGGTTTTCCAGTAGTCATGTATGGATGTGAGAGTTGGACTGTGAAGAAAGCTGAGCACTGAAGAATTGATGCTTTTAAACTGTGGTGTTGGAGAAGACTCTTGAGAGACCCTTGGACTGCAAGGAGATCCAACCAGTCCATTAAGAAGGAGATCAGCCCTGGGATTTCTTTGGAAGGAATGATGCTAAAGCTGAAACTCCAATACTTTGGACACCTGATGTGAAGAGTTGACTCACTGGAAAAGACTCTGATACTGGGAGGGATTGGGGGCAGGAGGAAAAGGGGACAACAGAGGATGAGATGGCTGGATGGCATCACTAACTCGATGGACATGAGTTTGAGTGAACTCCAGGAGAAGGTGATGGACAGGGAGGCCTGGCGTGTTGTGATTCATGGGGCTGCCAAGAAAGAGTCGAACACAACTGAGCGACTGAACTGAACTGAACCATAGAGACACCAATGGTTATCACTATAAAGTTCTTTTTTTTTTTTTTAAGTTCTAACTATGAAAAATCTTGGCTTCAAGAGCTGAAAGTGATCTTCTTAAATGCCTGTATATTATTATACATGTAAATACATGTATAAGCTAATCCACAACTAATATAGAGCCACAGTGGCCATGGAAGATAATCATTCATAATACAAAACTAAATTAGGACCCAATAATAAATCAATGCAAAGGAATTTTTATGCCAGACTTTGCTAAGATCTTATATGGTTTTCATCTGAACACCTCTCATTGTTTTTCTATTTATATTGAGTACTTGTGATTTAAATTAAATAGTATTAAGATAATTTATTATAAAATGTTAGCATGTACTGGAAAGCATTCAAAAAATTATATAACTTAGTATTCCCAGCAGTAAATGAGTACACAGAAGGCAAATCAAATCAAATAAATATTTTATATTGAAGAGATATAGAGAAAGAAGAAGTGAGAGATTTGGGGTACTATGTGAACTAATGTCTATTATGAGGTTAAAGATCAAATGTAGAGAATACGACACTTGTTGGATAAACATGGAGAGAAGCAAAAATATCAAGCTAGAGAATCTCAGGATAAATAGTAGAACACTATTAATTAATTGAATAGTGTGTGAAGCAGCACCAACTTTGCACATGGTGAGGAGCTGATAAAATTTTGATTTCAAGAAAGTACAGAAGGCATAACACTATAATACAAACCTAGTTTGCTGAGACCAAAATTGTTGATGCCAATAGACAGAGTACCTGATGAACTATGGATGGAGGTTCGTGACATTATATAGGGGACAAGAATCAAGTCCATCCCCAAGAAAAAGAAATGCAAAAAAGCAAAACAGCTGTCTGAGGAGGACTTAAAAATAGCCGTGAAAAGAAGGGAAGCAAAAAGCAAAGGAGAAAAGGAAAGTTATACCCATTTGAATGCAGAATTCCAAAGAATATCAAGGAGAGACAAGAAAGCCTTGCTCAGCAATCAGTGAAGAGAAATAGAGGAAAAAAACAGAATGGGAAAGACTAGAGATCTCTTCAAGAAAATTAGAGATACCAAGAAAACATTTTATGCAAAGATGGGCACAATAAAGGACAGAAATGGTAGGGACATAACAGAAGCAGAAGATATTAAGAAGAGGTGGAAAGAATACACAGAACTGTATAAAAAAGATCTTCACAACCCAGATAACGATGATGGTGTGATCACTCACCTAGAACCAGACATCCTGGAATGTGAAGTCAAGGGGGCCTTAGAAAGTATCATTATGAACAAAGCTAGTGAAGGTGATGGAATTCCATTTGAGCTATTTCAAATCCTAAAAGATGATGCTGTGAAAGTGCTGCACTCAATATGCCAGCAAACTGGGAAAACTCAGCAGTGGCCACAGGACTGGAAAAGGTCAGTTTTCATTCTAATCCCAAAGAAAGGCAATGCCAAAGAATACTCAAACTACCGCACAATTGCACTCATCTCACACGCTAGTAAAGTAATGCTCAAAATTCTCCAAGCCAGGCTTCAGCAATAAGTGAACCGTGAACTTCCAGATGTTCAAGCCGGTTTTAGAAAAGGCAGAAGAACCAGAGATCAACTTGCCAACATCCGCTGGTTCATCAAAAAAGCAAGAGAGGTCCAGAAAAACATCTATTTCTGCTTTATTGACTGTGCCAAAGCTTTTGACTGTGTGGATCACAAGAAACTGTGGAAAATTCTGAAAGAGATGGGAGTACCAGACCACATGACCTGCCTCTTGACAAACCTATATGTAGGTCAGGAAGCAACAGTTAGAACTGGCCATGGAACAACAGACTGGTTCCAAATAGGAAAAGGAGTATGTCAAGGCTTTATATTGTCACCCTGCTCATTTAACTTATATGCAGAGTACATCATGAGAAATGCTGGACTGGAGGAAGCACAAGGTGGAATTAAGATTGCTAGGAGAAATATCAATAACCTCAGATATGCAGATGAAACCACCCTTACGGCAGAAAGTGAGGAAGAACTAAAGAGCCTCTTGATGAAAGTGAAAGAGGAGAGTGAAAAAGTTGGCTTAAAGCTTAACATTCAGAAAACTAACATCATGACATCCAGTTTCATCACTTCATGTCAAATAGATGGGGGAAACAATGGAAACAGTCACTGACTTTATTTTTCTGGGCTCCAAAGTCACTGGAGATGGTGACTGCAGCCATGAAATTAAAAGATGCTTAATGGCAAGGCAACCCACTCCAGTATTCTTGCCTGGAGGATTCTATGGATTGAGGAGCCTAGTAGGCTACAATCCACGGGGTCGCAAAGTGAGTGACTTCACTTTGCTACTCCTTGGAAGGAAAGTTATGACCAACCTGGACAGCATATTAAATAGCAGAGACATTACTTTGCCAACAAAGGTCCATGTAGTCAAAAAACTATGGTTTTTCCAGTGGTCATGTATGGATGTGAGAGTTGGATTATAAAGAAAGCTGAACGCCGAAGAATTGATGCTTTTGAACTGTGGTGTTGAAGCAGACTCTTGGAGAGTCCCTTGGACTGCAAGGAGATCCAACCCATCCATCCTAAAGGAGATCAGTCCTGGCTGTTCATTGAAGAAATGATGTTGAAGCTCAAACTCCAATACTTTGGCCACCTGATGTGAAGAGCTGACTCATTTGAAAAGACCCTGTTGCTAGGAAAGATTAAGGGCAGGAGGAGATTGGGACGACAGAGGATGAGATGTTTGGATGGTATCACTGACTCGATGGACATTGGTTCGGGTGAACTCTGGAAGTTGGTGATGGACAGGGAGGCCTTGCATGCTATGGTTCATGGGGTAGCAAAGAGTTGAACACGACTGAGCAACTGAACTGAACTGATTTTTCCATGCATGGTGCACATGCTAAGTTACTTCAGTCATGTCCAACTCTTTGTGACCCTATGGACTGTGTAAGTTCATCAGGCCCTTCGGTTCATGAGCTTCTCCAGGCAAGAATACTGGAGTGGATTGCCATTCCCTTCTCCAGGGGATCTTCCCAACGCAGGAATTGAACTTGCGTTTCTTATGCCTCTTGCATTGGCAAGTGGGTTCTTTACCACTAGCACCACCTAGGAAATATTCCAAATAAATCAGATTCAGATCTGCCTCTAGACTTTCATTCCTTCCCTATGTAAAATCATACTGTCTCAGAAGTCATTTCTTTTTTAAAACTAAGACTGTTATTAGAGATAGATGCTTATTTCATTTCCATTGGCTGTTTCCTGGATCAAATGCACCACAAGCCTGTTAGTCCCTGGCAATTAGAAGGGTCATGCCTCTCTCAGTAGGACTCTGGAAAATAGAAAGTTAATTGGAAAAGTCTTTTATGATATCTCTTCTGACTTCTTCACTCCAACTAATACTCCTTTGCATTAGTTGCCCAAAGTATTTCTCATATTAACCTTCCTCGTGTTAAAATATTAAATTGAGCAAAGTATCAAAGCAAGTGTAAACATGAGCCACTCATGCAAGTCCTGAGCCATCAATATACAAATACCTGTTACCATGTACAGTGTTTCCTTTTATTGTAAATAGTGCACTTCAGATTCTGTTTTAGTTGTTCTCAATCTTTATATACCTTTGGGATAAAATAATTTTACTGAGAAGAGGAATTGACTCCATCTCACAGACACTTTTAGTTAATATCCTGAACGCCTCTTGTTTCTCAAAACCCACTTTTACCTTGGTCATTGCTGCATCAACCACCTTCACACAACTGGAATAGGCCTGCACCTATGGCAGCTGCTTCACGTAGCTCTGCTTTCTGCTGCTGTGCTTTTCCAGTTCAGCAGAACAGAATGCCACGGGAATGCACCCTAAACTCACACAGGCGCAGAGGAGGGGTAGAAGGGAGACAAGAGGAATCTTCCTCACATGAATAACAGGAGATCCACCTTCCAGTTCTTCACACACATCATTTGAATGATCTTTATGGGTCCCTTAAAGATTCTCACAAGAATGGCACAGCTGTCCACAATCACAACCTTTGACAATGCATCCTTAAACTGTCTTTTTCTCTTTCCTTGTTTAATCATTCCTAGCCCTTCTCTTTTATTTGATATTACCTTCAAAAATAAGTGTACTTGTATCTAAGCTTGTCTCATATTCTACCTTCTAAAGAGAAGCTAAGACAGTATTCTGGAAGATAGGGTGAGGCAATTAAGTGAACAGTTCCACTTATAAAATGTTACCTGGACAGGATTTCTTTTCCTCTGAGCATCTAACTGTTTCAAAAATATTGCAGGACACTCCCAGCAATGTGACAAAATTGCCTCTGGCTATTAGTAACTCCAAGTGAGTAACTTTTTATTTTTTTAAATTAAATTTTATTAGAGTTGATTTACAATGTTGTGTTAATTTCAGGTGTACAGCCAAGTGATTCAGTTATACATATACATGTATTCATTCTTTTTCAGATTTTTTTCTCATATGAGTTATCACAGAATATTGAGTAAAATTCCCTGTACTTTACAGTAGGTCCTTGTTGGTTATTTTATATATAGTAGTGTGTGTTCATTTGTAAGTCGGTGTCTGTTTTTTAAATAAAAATTCATTTGTGTCATTTTTTAAAATTAAACTCCACATATAAGTGAGATCACAGGACATTTGCTTTCCTCTAACTTACTCCACTTAGTATGATCATCCCTATGTCCACCTGTGTTGCTGCAAATGACTTTCATTTTCTATGGTTGAGTGATATTTCATTGTGTATATATAACACTTCTTCATCAATTCCTTCATAAATGGACATTCTGGCTTCCATGTCTTGGCTATTGTAAAAATAGTGCTGCATGGAAAGGCCATAAGTCACAGCAATTGCGCTCACCAAACTCCCTAGCTACTCAGACCTGGGAAGGACACAAAATGCAACCCCAACCAAGTCTGCGCCTCGGAGGGCTTCCTGAGCACCGAGTCTGAGTGGCTTAGACCAGGGAGGTGCATGAAGCCTAGGGCCGACCTCAAACAGTTACCCGGTGGAGCAACGTAGAACCTGAGCGGTGTGTACCACGAGCAGGGGCAAGCCCAGCAGAGAGTCCATCACTGCCCTCCCTGTGTCAAGACGGAAATCAGACACAGAAGAGACCAGCAAACAGAGGAAGTTAAACAGAGGGAACTGCCTTGGTAGTGACCCCACACAGCCCACAATGCCAGAGAAAGGGCCAGATATACCTTTACTTCTTTTATGATCAACTTTTTTTTTTTTTTGAGTTGATGTGGATGCGTGATTGTTTTTTCTTTTTTTAAAAAAATTTTTTAAAAATTTTATTTTTTCTTTTCTTTTTTGTCTCCTTTTTTAAACTTCCTTAAATTTTTAAGTCCTCTATTTCTCTAATTATTACTTTTATAACCTATTACTTTAAAAAAAAAACCCTATTTTTAACGCAAACGCTGTATATAGTCTTTTTGTGGTGGATGTTGATGACTTTTAATAATTTTGGTGGCTTTTTTTTTTCTTCCATCTTCTTCTTTTCTTTAATATTGTATTTCTGAAAATCCAATCTCTACTCCAGATTTTTAATCTTTGCATTTTGGTATTTGTTGTCAATTTTGTACTTTTAAAAACCTAATTTTCAGTACCCAATTTTACCTGAGAGCGAGATTACTGGCTTGACCACTCTCTCCTCCTTTGGACTCTGCTTTTTCTCCACCAGGTGGCCTCTGTCTCCTCCCTTCCCCTTCTCTTCTCTACCCAACACTGTGAATCTCTGTGTTCCAGAAGGTGGAAAACACTCAGGGAACTGGTTACTGGCTGGATCTGTCTCTCTCCTTTTCATCTCCCTCTTTTATCCCCCTGGCCACCTCTGTTTACCTCCTCCCTCTCCTCTTCCCTGTATAACTCTGTGAACACCTCTGAGAGGTCCAGACTGTGGAGCGCACATAAGGAAGTAATTACTGGCTAGTTCGTTCTCTCCTCTTTTGATTCCACCTCATCTAATTCCAGTCACCTCTAACTACCCCCTCCCTCTTCTCTTCTCTATGTAACTCAGTGATCCTCTATGGGCGACCCTCAAGGTGGAGAAACCTTTCATCTTTAACCTAGATGTTTTAACATCAGTGCTGTATAGATGGAGAAGTCCTGAGGCTATTGTAAAAATAAAACTGAAAACCAGAATCAGGAGGCTTAAGTCCCAAAACTGAGAACATCAGAGAATTCCTGAATACAGGGAACAATATTTGAAAGGAGCTCATCAACCGCCTCCATACCTACACTGAAACTGAGCACCACCCAAGGGCCAACAAGTTCTAGAGCAAGACATACCATGCAAATTCTCCAGCAACACAAGAACACGCCCCTGAGCTTCAATATACAGGCAACTCAAAAATACTCCAAAACCATTGACATTTCATAACCCATTACTGGACACTTCACAGCACTCCCGAGAGAAGAAATTCAGCTCCACCCACCAGAACTCCAACACAAGCCTCCCTAATCAACAAACCTTGACAAGCCACTGATACAACCCCACACACAGGGAGGAAGCTCAATAATAAACAGAGCTCCACAAATTCCCAGAATATAGAAAAGCCACCCCAAACGCAGCAATATAACCAAGATGAAGAGACAGAGGAATACCCAGCAGGTAAAGGAACAGGAGAAATGCCCACCAAACCAAACAAAAGAGGAAGAGATAGGGAATCTACCTGAGAAAGAATTCCAAATATTGATAGTGAAAATGATCCAAAATCTTGAAATCAAAATGGAATCACAGATAAGTAGCCTGGAGACAAGGATTGAGAAGATGCAAGAAAGGTTTAACAAGGACCTAGAAGAAATAAAAAAGAGTCAACATGTAATGAATAATGAAATAAATGAGATCAGAAANAAAATCTTGAAATCAAAATGGAATCACAGATAAGTAGCCTGGAGACAAGGATTGAGAAGATGCAAGAAAGGTTTAACAAGGACCTAGAAGAAATAAAAAAGAGTCAACATGTAATGAATAATGAAATAAATGAGATCAGAAACACTCTGGAGGCAACAAATAGTAGAATAACGAAGGCAGAAGATAGGATTAGTGAAGTAGAAGATAGAATGGTAGAAATAAATGAATCAGCAAGAAAAACGAAAAATGAATTAAAAGAAATGAGGACAACCTCAGGGACCTCCAGGACAATATGAAATGCTCCAACATTCGAATTATAGGAGTCCCAGAAGAAGAAGACAAAAAGAAAGACCACGAGAAAATACTNNAAGACAGTATGGTACTGGCACAAAGACAGAAATATAGATCAATGGAACAAAATAGAAAGCCCAGAGATAAATCCACACACCTATGGACACCTTATCTTTGACAAAGGAGGCAAGAATATCCAATGGAGTAAAGACAATCTCTTTAACAAGTGGTGCTGGGAAAACTGATCAACCACTTGTAGAAGAATGAAACTAGATAACTTTCTAACACCACACACAAAAATAAACTCAAAATGGATAAAAATCTAAATGTAAAACCGGAAACTATAAAACTCCTAGAGGAGAACATAGGCAAAACACCCTCTGCCATAAATCACAGCAGGATCCTCTATGATCCACCTCCTATAATACTGGTAATAAAAGCAAAAATAAATAAATGGGATCTAATTAAAATTAAAAGCTTCTGCACAACAAAGGAAACTATAAGTAAGGTGAAAAGACAGCCTTCTGAATGGGAGAAAACAATAGCAAATGAAGCAACTGACAAACAACT
>SJYW01030591.1:171460-214315 GCA_006410735.1 Raphicerus campestris | reverse complement strand
AAAATAAACAAATGGGATCTAATTAAAATTAAAAGCTTCTGCACAACAAAGGAAACTATAAGTAAGGTGAAAAGACAGCCTTCTGAATGGGAGAAAACAATAGCAAATGAAGCAACTGACAAACAACTGATCTCAAAGATTTACAAGCAACTTATGCAGCTCAACTCCAGAAAAATAAACGATCCAATCAGAAAATGGGCCAAAGACCTAAATAGGCATTTCTCCAAAGATGACATATGGATGGCTAACAAACACATGAAATGATACTCAACATCACTCATTATCAGAGAAATGCAAATCAAGACCATTTCACACCAGTCAGAATGGCTGCGATCCAAAACTCTACAAGCAATAAATGCTGGAGAGGATATGGAGAAAAGGGAACCCTCTTACACTGTTTGTGGGAATGCAAACTAGTACAGCCATTATGGAAGACAGTGTGGAGATTTCTTAAAAAAAAATTGCAAATAGAACTGCCTTATGACCCAGCAATCCCACTGCTGGGCATACACACTGAGGAAACCAGAATTGAAGACACATGTACCCCAATGTTCATTGCAGCGTTATTTATAATTGCCAGGACATGGAAACAACCCAGATGTCCATCAACAGATGATTGGATAAGAAAGCTGTGGTACATATACACAATGGAGTATTACTCAGCCCTTAAAAAGAATAAGTTTGACTCAGTTCTAATGAGATGGATGAAACTGGAGCCGATTATACAGAGTGAAGTAAGCCAGAAAGAAAAACACCANTATGGTACATAAACACAATGGAATATTACTCAGCCATTAAAACGAATAGATTTCAGTCAGTTCTAATGAGATGGATGAAACTGGAGCCAATTATACAGAGTGAAATAAGCCAGAAAGAAAAACACCAATACCGTATACTGACACATATATATGGAATCTAGAAAGATAGTAATGATGACCCTGTATGTGAGACAACAAAAGAGACACAGAGGTATAGAACGGACTTTTGGCCTCTGAGGGAGAGGGAGAGGGTGGGATGATTTGGGAGAATGGCATTGAAACATGTATACTATCATGTAAGAAACGAATTGCCAGTCTATGTTCGATACAGGATACAGGATGCTTGGGCTGGTGCACGGGGATGATCCAGAGAGAAGATATGGGGTGGGAGGTGGGAGGTGGTTTCAGGATTGGGAACTCATGTACACCCGTGGCTGATTCATGTCAATGTATGGCAAAACCAATACAGTATTGTAGAAAATGAAAAAGTGTGAATATTCAACATTTAAAACAATAAATAAATAAGAAATCCACCTAAAATAGTTCTGCAATGAACACTGAGGCACACATATCTTTTCAGATTATCATTTTCTCTAGATATATGTCCAGGAGTGGGATTGCTGGATCGTACAGTAGTGTTTAGTTTTTTAGAGAACCTCTCTACTGTTCTCCACATTCAGAACATCCTAAAACTTTCCATGACAAGCAGAAACCATGAAGATTTTATATAAACATCTTATACATGTAAGCTAAAATTGTTCAGAACATTTCAAGTTAGTAACTTTTAGTTAAGTTTTTAAACTCACTGCTTAAAGAAAACACATCATGAGGCATGGTAGAAGCTCAGATAAATGCAGAAATGGTCTGTGGAGGCAGGGTATTGAGTAAGTTACTGAGTCTTTGGATTCCTCACCATTTCATTAATATATCCTTGATAATACTTTGCCTTGCTCTTTACATAACATTTTTACGAAAGAACCAAAATAAACCCACAAACGGTTATAAAGACATCTGTGCAGAGACAGCACTCCATCTGTTCTGAATAAAAAAAGAAAAAAAGAAAATCAAGTACACAGAGACGTTACTTCATAAAGTAAGCATCTTGCTTGAGGAAAACTGTATTTGCCAGAAAGCAGGAACCTTTATGTCCTTATTGACTTAAGGTTTCCTGTGAAATATATTTACTAGACAGAAAATTTGACTATAAGACATGGGCATCAACTTGTCTAGCTTAACAGTGTGAAATGGATATACTAGCTGGTTAATGAGCAGTACAAGGTATTAACCTGGTGGTTAACTCTACAAGGTTCATTGGTGCAGCTAGACTTTTTTGCTGACCCTACTGGAGGGTAAAACATGGTTTAGAAATAAAACCTAGTCAAGAATGAGCAAAAAATAATAAAAAAAATAGCATGAAACATATAAAAGTGGTCTATGATATGACAAGATTTATTGGCCTAACTATACTGTGACGGCACTGGTCTCCTCTGAGATAAGCATTCTTAATCTTGACCTCTGAGTGCCGCTGGGTCCTGTCATTCACTGTGCTGTAGTTCACCCTTCTGGTGTCTGGGCATAATACACTGATTCTCATTGTTCATTGTTGTTGTTCAGTCGTTAAGTGGTGCCTAACTCTTTGCGACCCCAGAGACTGCAGCATGCCAGGCTTCCCTGTCCATTACCAACTCCCAGAGCTTGCTCAAACTAATGTCCATCAAGATGGTGGTGCCATACAACCATCTCATCATCTGTTGTCCCCTTCTCTACCTGCCTTCAATCTTTCCAGCATCAGGATCTTTTCCAATGAGTCAGTTTTTCATATAAGGTGGCCAAAATATTGGTGCTTCAGCTTCAGCATCGATCCTTCCAATGTATATTCAGGACTGATTTCCTTTAGGATTGACTGGTTTGATCTGCTAGCAGTCCAAAGGACTCAAGACTCTTCTCCAACATCACAGTTCAAAAACATCAATTCTTCATTGCTCAGCTTTCCTTATGGTCCAACTCACATCTGTACATAACTACTTGAAAAACGATAGCTTTGACTAGATGGACCTTTGTCAGCAAAGTGATATCTCTGCTTTTTAATATGCTGTCTAGGTTAGTCATAGCTTTTCCTCCAAAGAGCAAGCATCTTTTAATTTCATGACTGCAGTCATCATCCACAGTGATTGTGGAGCCCAAGAAAATAAAGTCTGTCACTGTTTCCATTGTTTCCCCATCTATTTGCCATGAAGTGATGGGACCAAATGCCATGACCTTCATTTTTTGAATGTTGAGTATTAATCCAGCTTTTTCACTCTCCTCTTTCACTTTCATCAAGAGGATCTTCACTTTCTGCCATGAGCATTGTTTCATCTGGATGTTTTGTAAAGGAAAATAATTATAATGCACAAGGAATTTTTCATATTATACTGATATAAGTGCTAATAAATATATTCAAAATGGGAATACAATTCACAAGATAGGCAACTTTTCTCATAGAGATTCATATTTATATCGCGTGTTACCTCTTATTCTCAGAGAAAGGAAAGTCCTTCCATTGCACATTGAAAACTAATGGAGAGTATCCACATTATATAACTGGTGTGATACTGATCATGCTGCTGCTGCTGCTGCTAAGTTGCTTCAGTCATGTCCGACTCTGTGCGACCCCATAGACTGCAGCCCACCAGGCTCCTCCATCCCTGGGATTCTCCAGGCAAGAACACTGGAATGGGTTGCCATTTCCTTCTCCAGTGCATGAAAGTGAAAAGTCAAAGTGAAGTCGCTCAGTCGTGTCTGACTCATGGACTGCAGCCTACCAGGCTCTTCCTTCCATGGGATTTTCCAAGCAAGAGTACTGGAGTGGGGTGCCATTGTCTTCTCCATACTGATTATGACACATGATTAAACATGAATTTGTGNGCTCAGTCGTGTCTGACTCATAGACTGCAGCCTACCAGGCTCTTCCTTCCATGGGATTTTCCAAGCAAGAGTACTGGAGTGGGGTGCCATTGTCTTCTCCATACTGATTATGACACATGATTAAACATGAATTTGTGTTTAACAGGAGAAGAAAACTGAAAGTATCTTTTGTTTTCATAAGTATTTATACTTGACAGCAAAGCACTTGATTTAAAAATATGTTCATGCATGTATTTATGATATGTGTATTATATAATTATGTAGTATACAAGAGTAGAATAAAAGAATCAATATATTTGCTTCTTGATCTTTATACCCACATCTTTGATATTTATACACCATTGATTTCAAGGATAATAGACATTTATATCAAATAGTTTTTTCTAAAAATACCAAACAACAGCAATGACTTCCATTTGATGATGTGACTCCAAGAAGTACATTAATATTTCTTTCCAATGTTAGTAAAAGCATGGGCCAATTTAAATGTTAAGAGATTTATTTATACAAATACAATGTTTTCCAGGTTTTCAATACAGTTACTATGTAATCATAGAAAATTGGACAGGTCATAAACTGGATACATAACTTATAGTAGAATATTAAATGTGATCATATGCAGCTATTATAAGAATAAATTTGAGTTATATCTTCAAGTCATTCAGAGAAAGATATTCAACATCAAATGCAGACAGATTTAGGAAAATAGCTTGGGATACATGACATAATGTAAATTTGATATTCACATGTCAGTGCTAAAAGTTTCATAAAATCTTTACCCCTTTATGAAATGTGAAACATGCTGCTAAATTTCAATAGAAATATAGAAGCCCATATATTTGAACTGTCCCCTTTTAGAAGACTGTCTACTGTTTTAGATGTGTACAATCATTATTATTATTGTTATATTATAATTATTATTCTCTCTCTTAATTCTTCCCTTTGCTACTCTCATGAAAGAACATGGCATTATGAACACCAACATTTTGTTTCACCCTTCAAATTTTTAAAATGAATTTGTGGCAAAAATAAAATTGCTTACAGAAGCAGTTTTTTGGGGAGTCCTCATCTTCATCAAGTTGCAACTCCAAAGATCTATGGTAATTTCCCATGTGACACCATGAGTGATCAAATGACAACTATAGTCAACCCAGTCTACCCACTATTTTACTGAAACTTATCCTGTCTGTTACAAAGCCACTCTACTTTTTGTTGTTATTATTGTTTTCTGATAAACTAAGTCTACATAATCCCAGTCCTTTCTATGTAGGCAATTTACCAATTTACAATGAGATTTAGAGAAAAACACTTCTCTAACATGGAAGTTGAGGTCTACAATAAAAAAAAAAAAAAAAAAAAACAACTAAAACTCCCCACCAGCCACAAACAAATAAACNCCAGTCCTTTCTATGTAGGCAATTTACCAATTTACAATGAGATTTAGAGAAAAACACTTCTCTAACATGGAAGTTGAGGTCTACAATAAAAAAAAAAAACAAAACCATTAAAGTTCCCCACAGGCTTATAGAGGATGAAAGCAATTTGGATATGGCCCTAATATCCACTAAAATGATTCTACTGTTGTCTCTCAAGGGAATGAGTAAGGGAGAATGAAACAGGTAAACAAACATCTATGTGCACACACACACAAAATTCAATATTTATCCTGGTAAACTATGAATTATATCTTCCTGGGAGCATTTCTCAAGGGTATGACTCATAACTGCTAAGGGAAAATCTTCCCTGACAATAACTATTCAAGAAGTACATATATAAAGGAAATTATGGTAGAGGTAAATGATTTCATTACAATAAGAGAAGCCCTCTCTGTGTTTTTGATATGGAGATTCATGAGAAGCCAAGCAAGATATTTTTAATTTTTTTAACATTTATATCTGTCCAACTAGATTTTAAAAACATATTCTAACTCTCACTTTCTTATAAAAATCAAAAGTAAGTCAAGAAAACATTGCTCAGAACAGGACGTCTTGTTTTTTTTAAAAGGCTTAATCTAGATTACATAACTTCAAGTTTGTTTTTTTTTTTTAATTTCTTGGTTTGTTTTACTGAATGGCTAAATTAAAAGCATCAGTCTCTTGATGTCTGTCCCATATAATCAAACATTAGCATTTTTACTAATGGAGCTAAATGAACTGTGATGCTGGTTATTGCATGAGCTCTCTCTCTCATGCAAACAGATCTTCAGCCAATCTCAGCAGGTCCCACTTCTTTCCAGCTTGGACCAGATCCCCTGCAGATTAATTGGTAAACTACAAGAAATCTATTTTGAATACCCAGCAGTGCTGTGGATGAATGAACTCTCTATCGAAATAGCTCTCTGCCTTCGTCAGTGTTGGCAAGAAACATGCAGGGTAGGGAGTAAACATGCAGGGTATAGAGTAATTTCTTCACATATATAAATACTTGATTTAACTATAAGAAGTTCAAGAACTGAATGCAAAAATAATCAAAAATATTACACTGGAAATAACGTTCACTGTGAATTTAAAACAGTACCATCAATATAATTTCCTAGATATGTATGTACCTGCAGATAGGTGGAATCTTTCCTTAGGAGATCTATGTGCAGTCAAATGTCTCCTCCTTCTGTGTTTTCCTTGCAAACTTCTAATGTTGAAATTACCTATTTTGGAAATTGTGTTTGCAAATCACCTTTATTTCCTGCAAATGTAATAAAAATACACAGTAACTTTAAAGCAAGGAATAATAACAGGTATTTCAGATTAAAGAACTCATTAAAAGAAATTGCACTGTTCCTTATTTCTTTTTATTCATCCTATTAAATAATCCACAAAACTGATTTCACAATATCTTGATAAAATGCAATGGCTGCTAATAGACAATTTACGTTTTTGAAGATTTATTCATTTTCATTAAAGAGATTGATATATAAGCACATTTTCCCAAAATACTTGTAAATATATTCCATATATAGTTTGTTATATTAGAAGTTGAATGTTGGAAGATAACTTTGTTTTAGACTTTTATTATTCTGGATTTTCACAAAATAAAAATGCCACATTCTTGAAGAAAGCAGAAACGGCTTTCTAAGCAATGACTGAGGTCAAACGGCCTATTAGGAAGAATAATTAGGGCATAGTATTGTTTCCTAAAAGCAAAATAAAACCTGGTAAGAGTTCCTGATAAATAATATCAAAATTCATTTATAATTACTTGACTGTTCTGTTGTTTGCTTGTTTTTGCATTTTTACCTCTTATTGAACATTATGATAGTTATTTTTGTTGTTTATATTGTATGATAACATTAACTAAATTTGTAAAATTAATATCTCAAGTAATCTATAAACTTTCCTAATTCACAAATAATTATCTAAATCCATCATTTCACAATTAAAGTCCATTTTTATTTGGCTTTTGTATTTCTGTCTTCACCATAAGTAAAATCACTAAACTATAGATGGATAAATGGATATACTTCTAGCTGATAAAAATTAAATACTTTGAGGATAAGTAAGAGTAATTGAATTTGTAAAGCTCTCACTACTAGTAAGAGTATGCTCAAATATATTATTGTGGTTTGATAAACAACAAGCAAAATTTAATTTTTTGTTGTTTTTATTTATGCCATTTTAGAATTAAGTAATTAATTTTGATTTGTTTTTTCAAAACCAAGGTTAACAAATACAAATTGTTTTGACTGATTTACAGTCTTTTAAGTATTTGAGACTTGGCAATGGATTTTGTCACCAAAGAAGATCACAGTCAAATGCGATCTATGCAATCTATTTAAAAATAATTTGCTGAAAATATAACTTGGGTTCAGTTACATCTAACATCTTTCCTTTATATTAAATACAAATAGCCCTTCCTTAGCTGGGGTTATTATAAATGCATCAAAGGCACTAGAGAGTAAATACTAATAATGCATACTAGGGTGACCGATGTAGGATTTGTTGAGATTAAGGATATTCATCCATCCGAAACAGATAATATACTATTTAAACAAAGAGTTGTTCTGTCATTCATCTTAAAACTGTTCTTACAATCAAGATTTCAAAATTAATGACCAAAGGAAATATTTCTGTTCTGATGAAATACTTTTTTTCACCTCATTTACCATTACCTTATGATATGATTCCGAAGCATTGATTGGTATGTCCAGACATGATCACTTTATTGATGTACTAGTTGTAACAGCTAAAACTGGTCAAAACCCAAATTTCATAGTTTTTTTTTGTTGTTGTTATCAAATCTAACTTTTATCATTGTTACAGTTCTTTTTGCTCCTATCAAAATCCATACAAGTACTGTAGCCTCAAACACCAGAGTTTTCCAAACACACTTAGGAAATATATGGTCTTTTAAAGTACTATAAAGTATGTTTAATACTTTTCTAGGGAACTGTCTTATAAAGTTCCTAGGTCTTATAACATGGTCTTCAGGTGATATGATTTTTGGAAAAATTATTTTCTAGTCTCCATTGGATTATAAACTACTTATAAGAAGCTATATATGCCTGGGGTTTTTTGTTTGTTCTTTTATTTCTGGGGTATATGAGGAAATCAAAGTGTGATGGGCATGTATATATTGGGCACAAAATATATTTTCCAATGAAGGAATTTAGAATTTGTTCTGTTTGTAAACTGAATGTAGCTGTAAATATGCCCTCTGCGCCACTGCCTAAATAAAGTTTCCTGGCTTATTTACTCAGTGCTGTTTGACTGTTAAAGTCTATTATCTTCACACTATCTGGGTTGCTCACTCATGTGTGCTTGCTCATGTGAATAATCTCTTAGTCCTCATGTTACTCTATGTTCTCTAAGTCATCAAAGTATATTCAGTTTTATAAAGAATATAGATGGGCTTCCCTGACACATCAGTTGGTAAAGAATCTGCCTGCAATGCAGGAGACACTGGTTCGATTCCTGGGTCGCGAAAATTCCCCTGGAGAAGGGCTAGGCTACCCACACCAGTATTCTTGGACTTCTCTTGTGACTCAGCTGGTGAAGAATCCACCTGCAATGTGGGAGACCTAGGTCAATCCCTATGCTGGGAAGATGCCCTGGAGAAGGGAAAGGCTACCCACTCCAGTATTCTGGTCTGGAGAATTTCATGGACTGTATAGCGCATGGGGTTGCAAAGAGTCGGACAGGACTGAGCGACTTTCATTTTCAAAGTATATAGATAAATAAAGCTGCTGCTGCTAAGTCACTTTAGTCATGTCCAACTGAGCCCTCACAGAGAGCAGCCCACCAGGCTCCTCTGTCTCTGGGATTCTCCACCTCTAAATTGACTTCTAAACTAATTGGTTAAGTAAAATTACAAATTAAAGCATGAAAATCAGTATTTTAGTAAAGTAGGTGCCGTACCATTTTTAGTAAAATAAGAGCTGCGTGGGTTGTTATAGATGCATTCATTTTCACAGAGCACCACAGGCTTCAGTGAAGCTATATTTGGAGAAGATGATGGAAAAGAGCAGTTGCTGAGCAGTACAGAGCAGTTGCTGTGTACTTCCAATAATGTCATCTTTGACTCAGTCTCTAGAATTCTGGTCTCAAATACTGGCAAATGTATGTTGCTATTATTTTTTACAGATTTTATACCTATATTATGAAATACTGTTTACCTCCATTCTCTAAATCCATTCCTCAGTAATAAGACAAATGTGAAAGAATATTTCAGCATGGTTATTTTATCAACACATCCCTCTGAAAAGGGTGATGGATCCACAACTTAATCAGTCTGATAATTAAGTTTTCTTTAGTGAATATTATCATAATAAGTGTAACATGTCATCAGCCTACATTATGTACCATAGATGCACTGAAAACTCTATATAAACATGAGTATTACTACAATCATTACTTAAATAATGTGTTTTAAAATTTTAAAAAGTGACATATCTGATTTGGTCTGAAGTGCTAATAGAGAAGTTTCATGTAAACCATGAAATTTGTGGGGCAAAAAAGAAGAAATAAAATAGAATGGTAACCTAAACAGAACTGACCAGATGCTAAAAGCAGATGGAAAATTTAAAGTGAAGTATTAAAAGAGGAGGTTTATAGTGCTACAGATGCTGATTAAAATATCTTGGTATGTAATCAGGCAACAACATCTGGCCCACTGCTATTAGAAGGTTTTCAAACAGTAAGAAGCACAATATAATTTAATAATCAAAATTGAATTTGTAAAGCTAGCCAATGACTGNCTACAGATGCTGATTAAAATATCTTGGTATGTAATCAGGCAACAACATCTGGCCCACTGCTATTAGAAGGTTTTCAAACAGTAAGAAGCACAATATAATTTAATAATCAAAATTGAATTTGTAAAGCTAGCCAATGACTGTAAACTCAGAAGACCTTGTACATTATCTTCCAACTTTTCAAAGTAAGACAATGAAAATGCTAAACTTTGCCTTTTGATAATTAAACTCTATATGTTGTAAAACTGAAGCTGGATAAAAGTCTAATCAAACAGACCTGGGACCATTAAAAAGGCAATAAACAAATGATAGCATAAATAACAACAAAATTTTGAGTTTCTTTGTATATATCCAAGGACAAAATAATCAAAGACAAAATTACTGGAGTAACTGATAACACAATACTAAAAAATATTCATATTTAATTATACAAAGTTAGGAAAAAAGTTATGGTGCCCCTAGTTTCTTTTAACTCCATTTTCATTTCTAATTTATTTTCTATTTGAATGAAAAATGGAGTAAATTGATGACTTAGTAATATTTAACATAAGGGAGTTCAACAGTGTAAATATTTTTATTCTGGAAAATCAAAATTGTTTCACTAATTAATATTTTATCCTTAATTAACAGAAAATAATATGCTATATAATAATATACTGCAAATTATGGTACTTCTCTTCAGAAAGCTTGCTATAGTTCTCAGTGAATTCAAAGCTTCTATCCAAATAATTATCACATTGAAGGCTTTTTTTGGCTTGGTCCCAGCCTAACTATCTAAACTCATCAACCAACAGGTCTTCGCATGGATGGTAAATTTTGCATGCACTAAATTAGTTTTAACTGTATAAGAATAACAGCATTTTCCACTTCTTCATTCTATTATTAATAATACCTAAGCTGTTTTTTAATACTACCATATCTGAGATACCTATTATCTGATCACATAGAAAAATAACCTTTGAAAAAAATAATGAAAGTTCACAATAATCTTACTCTCAAAATTTTTGTTTAAATGTAAAACTAAAACCTGGTTTTGCCAGAGAGAGTTTTTTAGAAGGCTGTGGGCTGAATTTCTTACATATATTCCAATGAAATGTAGCCAACAAAACAGTAAATCNAGTCCATCATAAGGAAAATCAGTCCTGAATTTTCATTGGAAGGACTGATGCTGAAGCTAATGTTCCAATACTTCGGCTACTTCATGAGAAGAACTGACTCATTGAAGAAAACACTTCTGCTAGAAAAGATTGGAGGCAGGAGGAGAAGAGGAAGACAGAGGATGAGATGATTGGATTGCATCACCAACTCAATGGAATGAGTTTGAGCAAGCTCTGGGATTTGGTGCTGGACAGGAAGACTGGTATGCTGAAGTCCATGAAGTCACAGAGTCAGACATGACTGAGCGACTGAACTGATAGGAAGGTTGTGGAATATGAGATTAATACACAAAGTTAATTGCTTTTTGTATATAACAACGAGGAAAGCTGTGGTACATAGACATGATGCAATATTCAGTTTTTTGCTCAGTCTTGTCTGACTCTGTGACCCCATGAATTGCAGCACACCAGGCCTCCCTTTCCATCACCAATTCCTGGAGTTATTACTCAGCCATTAAAAATAATACATTTGAGTCAGTTCTAATGAGGTGGATGAAACTGGGGCCTATTATACAGAGTGAAGTAAGTCAGAAAGAAAAACACCAATATAGTACATCAATGCATGTATATGGAATTTAGAAAGATGGTAATGATGACCCTATATGCAAGACTGCAAAAGAGACACAGATGTATAGAATAGTCTTTTGGACTCTGTGGGAGAAGGCAAGGGTGGGATGATTTGAGAGAATAGCATAGAAACATGTATATTATCATATGTGAAATAGATCGCCAGTCCAGTTCTGATGCATGAGACAGAGTGCTCAGGGCTGGTGCACTGGAATGAACCTGAGGGATGGGATGAGTAGGGAGGTGGGAAGGGGGTTCAGGATGGGGAACACATGTACACCCATGGCTGATTCATGTCAATGTATGGCAAAAAACACTACAATAATGTAAAGTAATTAGCCTCCAATTAAAATAATTTTTTTTCTAAAAATGAAATAAAATAACAGCATACAGCTTCATACTATATGCTGCAGTATATATATGAATATATGTTGTTATTGTTCAGTAGCTAAACTGTGTCCACATCTTTGTGAACCCATGAATTGTAGCCAGCTCCCCAACTCTGTCCATGAGATTTCCCAGGCAAGACTGATGGAGTTGATTGCCATTTCCTACTCTGGGGTATATTCCAGATCAGGAATTAAACCATGTAAATACCAGGGATTGAATCAATAATATATATTGAATACATATATATTAGAGTTGTATTACAGCTTAAAATTACATATATAATTGTGGCAATGTCTGCTCCATAATTTTGGCTAAAACCTGTTCCTAATGTTGTCATATTGTTTTTTTTTCCCTTGAAGTCTTTTTTTTTAATATACATTTATTTATTTTAATTGGAGGTTAATTATTTTACAATATTGTATTGGTTTTGCCATACATCAATATGAATCTGCCACAGGTATATACGTGTTCCACATCCTGAACACCCCTCCCTCCACCCTCCCTGTACCATCCCTCTGGGTCATCTCAGTGCAATAATTTCTAGTTAAAATGTTTGATAAGTCCACATCAGATGAGCCCCAATACACTGACTAGTATACATAACTTAGTCCCATCACAGAAAAAAAATATGTAAAGAATGGATGGTAAGAGTGGGAAATTCTTCTTCTATGATGAATTTTAGAGTAACCCCATATGAATGCTAACATAGTTCAATTTTTTAAATGCTTCCTTCTTTGAGATCTCATAGGTTGGAAAGCGATCTGAGTGAATGGGACACTAATAATTTTGCTGTTAGTGTGTAACTTTTTTAAGGAGCTTAGTGACAATGGTGCATCAAGGTGCATCTTCTAGTGTTATTTCAGTTTTGCTTATTGCATGCTATTTTAAAATGGTGTCCTAGTTACGGAATACTTTTGGAGTCATTACTTATTTGACATCATTGGAGAAGATTTATTGATTTCCATTACTATAACAACAACACAGATGTAAGCTAGTCTATATGTAAAATAATTTATCCATGTTGAAGTTAAGCCTAGGAGGTAAATGTACTGTGGTAGTATAAAAGGCACCACTAGATCTTTCACTTCTACTTGTAAATAATTGTGTCAAAGGTCTTATTATTGTTTAAAGGATTTTTTTTTCTTTTCCCTAAAGTGGCTCATTATAGCTTTCATGAGATTGCATTTACCCTGTGTCATAAATTCTGATTTATAATAAAGCTCTAAAGCCTTCTAATCAGCTATACATTGCAATAAATAAAAGGCATTCAAACGACTCAGAACATCATTTACTGTGGTCCTATTCTTCTAAATCAGTTGTTACTTCTAGGTTCTCCAGGCTGGGGGTCTATTTCAAACTCTACCACATGGACATGCCTTACAAACTGACATCTTTGAAGCTAAAGTAGATGGTATTTTCTAAGTGTAAAGGGCAAACTTGACTGATGTTGAATTTTCCATGATCATTAATTATAATAAAATCAAATACACATATTAAGATTAATGTTACCATTATTATAAACTTTAGAATATTTAATAATTAGAATAATATTGCTGGGTTCATAACAGCAATTTTGTCAAAGCTGTTTTTTACTATCAGGTAAATTGACATCTTAAGCAAGTTAAATCACTCCATTTATTTCAAACTTCCTTGATTTACTTTTTTTTAACCATTTGATGTGATAACATATAGTGTTTGAGGCAACAGTACTTACTACCATCACTATTGGGCAAATAATAGTGTCAAACAGATTTTCTTTTGAGGGTTCTGTGATGTTTAAAATGTTCATGTAGCATAATGGAATAGGTTTCAAAAGACAATAAATATATTATCTCAGTCTTCAGTTCAGCTGCTCAGTCGTTTCCGATTCTGTGACTCCATGAATCACAGCATGCCAGGCCTCCCTGTCCATCACCAACTCCCCGAGTTCACTAAGAATCACATCCACTGAGTCAGTGATGCCATCCAGCCATTTCATCCTCTGCCATCCCCTTCTCGTCCTGCCCCCAATCCCTCCCAGCATCAAAGTCTTTTCCAATGAGTCAACTGTTCGCATGAGGTGGCCAGAGTACTGGAGTTTCAGCTTTAGCATCATTCCTTCCAAAGAAATCCCAGGGCTGATCTCCTTCAGAATGGACTGGTTGGATCTCCTTGCAGTATCTCAGTCTTAGTAAAATACAAAAGGACTCAGAGATGTCAAATTCATTTACCAGTTTCCCAGATTGACTAAGAAAAATTCTGGAATCCCAGCATCCTATTTCCCAATGTATTTTTCACCTACTGACTTGCCAATGTGACCAACCAAGTAGACTGAAGCAGTGCCATCTTGGGGCCTGTCTGCCCACGCTTGGCTTGCGGCATGGAGTATACTGATGCATAGCATCCCACTGCTAGCATCTGAGGTTGCTGAGGATGAAACCAACATAGTCAAGAATTCCATCTCCAAGAAAATCTGAACTAGTTTACATGTGCCTGTCTTCACATTGTGATTTTATCTAAAATATTCAGTAAATTAAAACAAACAAAGAAACAAACAAAAAAACAGCAAACAAGACAGCAAGGGAACGTCATCCCTTCATGTACGTACAAGTGAGTGAAAGTCAAAGTCCTTCAGTCATGCCTGACTCTTTGCGACTCCATAGACTGTACAGTCCATGGAATTTTCCAGGCCAGAATACTGGAGTGGGAATCTTCCCAACCCAGGGATATGAACCCAGGTTTCCCTCATTGCAGGCGGAGTCTTGACCAGCCGAGAGCCACAAGAGAAGCCCATACATACCAGAGGTTATAGCAATAATACCTTCACTTTGGGCTATGTGTTCATTGCTTGATTTCTTTGATCTGTTTTGTAGTTTTCAGCACTCAGGTCCTGTACATGCTTTCCTAGAAGTATACTCAAATAATTTCATTTTTGAGTGATTGTAAATGGTGTACTTTTAAATTCAGTGTCTATGTGCTCATCAAAAGTATATAGAAATAAAATCAATTGTCTATACTTATGTTCTGTGCTGAAAACTTTGTGAACTCATTTATTACTTTTAAGGTTAGTTTTGTAGATTTGGGGTCATTTTTCTTTATACTTAATTATATCATCTTGTGAATCGTGACAATTTTATCATTTTTAATTTGTATGTCTTTTATTTCCTTTCTTGACTTTTTGCACTGTCTAGAACTTCCAATACTTTGTTGAATGGGATAATAATCATCCTTAACTTGTTCCTTATTACAGGAGGAAATACTCAGTCTTTCACTACTAATTATAACACCAGCTAGAGGCCATTTCTTTCTTTTTATTGCCAATTGCTCTGATTAGAATTTTCAGTACAATGTTTAAAAGAAGAGGTGAGAATTGACATCCTTGTCCTGTTCCTGATCTTAGGGGAAAAGCACCCAGTATATTATCATAAAGTATACTGTTTGCTCTGGGTTATTTATAGATTCTCTTTATTGAATTGAGGAATTTTTCATCTAGTCTGTTGAGTGCCTTTATCACGAAAGGGTATTGAATTCTGTAAAATGCTTTTTCCTTGTCTCTTGATATATGCTTTTTGTTTTTTATTCTATTGATACAACATATTACACTAATTGATTTCTGGATGTTAACCTAATCTCACGTCTTTGAATTCTTACTTAGTGATTGTATATGATATTTTAACATGTTGCTGGATTAAGTTTTCTAATATTCTTTTAAGGATATTGTGATCCATATTCATAAGATATATTTTCCTGTAGTTTTTTTCTTGTAATGTCTTTGATAGCTTAAGTACTAGAGTAACACTCACTTTATACAATAATTTGGAAATTATTCCCTCCTTTATGTTTTGAAAAAGTTTGTGAGATTGGTATCTCCATTTTTTTTTAAATTTTTTTTAGAATTTAGCATTCTTGGCCCAGACTTTGACTTGTGGATAGTTTTTAACTTACTATATTATTATAATTTAAATCAATTCAAACTATTCTATTACTATTTTAATCTCTTCACTTTTATAGGTTCATTCATATTTTCTATTGTTATGGTCTTATTTTTTTCTAATTGAAATACTTTTGGTACCTTGCATCTTTCAAGGAATATGTTAGTTTCACCTAAGTAATTAATTGCCATAGAATTTTTCATAGTATTTCTTATATAATCTCTTTTACTTTCATAAGGCCCATAGCAATGCTTGCTCTTTTATATATGATTTAGTTCTTTGAGGGCTCTCTTTCATTGTTTGGACATCTACATAAAATTTTATCAGGCTTGTTGATTTTTTTCAAAGAAACAATTTTTGGTTTCACAAATTTTTATGGTGTATCAATTTTTCTTTAATTATTTACCACTCTGATATCTACTATTTCCTTTTACCTTCTTGCTTTAAGTTTGGTTTGATTTTCTTTTTATCTTAAGGTGAAAAGTTAAATATTTATTAGAAAATTTTTTTCTGTTTTAGTATACGAATTCACAGCTAAAAATTTCACTTTATGTACTACATACTCTCTGTCTCACGTTTTATCTGTTATAGTTTGATTTTTTTTATTTATTTTGAATTATTTCTGATTTCCCTCTTTATACCCTCTGACTTATTTGTTAAATAGGAGTGCTTTCAATATCTACATATTTGTGACTTTTTACATTTTTCTTTATTGTTTTCTAATTTCATACCACTGTGTTCATAAAATATACTGCACATAATTTCCATCATGAAAAATTTATTGAAGTCTGTTTTCTGACTTAGTGTGTTATCTATTCTGGAGAATATTCTAGGCTCACTTATTAGAATACATATATATGCATATATATATATATATATATATATAATATCTCGTGTCATTAATGAGAGGTATCTTGTATAGATGTATGGTAGTTATAGTTCTTTTCTAATATTGTTAATATTGTTCACCTTTCCAACTTTCCTGTCAAATCTGCTTAGAATTTATAAATTACTGAAAGTGCAATATTAACATCTCTATTACTATTGTTAGATTTTTATATTTCTCCATTCATTTCTTTCAGTTTTTATTTCATTAATATTTGTGCTTATTTTTAACTGCATATATATATATATATATATATATATATATATATAATTCTTATATGCATTTACCATTTTATCTTTATAAAATGACTTGACACAAATTGGTGGAGTAGAAGGATGTGCGCTCACTTCCTCCTGTGAGAACTCCAAACTTGCAACTAACTGCTGAACAATCATTGACAGGAGAATGTTGAATCCCACCAAAAAAAGATACCTCCATCCAAAGGCAAAGGAGAAACCCTAACAAGACAATAGGAGGGGGAAAATAGCATTCAGAATCAAACTCCATACAAGCTAGAGATGTTCAGAGGGCTCAAACAAAAGCTTGTGCACACCAAGACCCAGGGAAACCACAGCAGACTGAGCCAGACAAGCCTTTGAGTGTTTGAGCAGCTCCTGCAGATGCAAGAGTCAGCAGTGACCTGCTATGAGGACAGGCGTTCTGGCTGCAGCAGACCTGGGAGGTGTGCCATGTGAGCCCCACCATAGAGCCACCAAGTAGACAACCCATAAACTTGAGAACAGTTAAACCAAAGAAGTTCTCACACTGTTGCAAAAGTTCTAGGGGCTAAGAGAGACGACTCTACATGTGGACATCATGAGACAGTCAATACTGAAATCAGATTGACAATGTCCATCTCCCGATCTTGTTTTCACTGACTGTATAGAGCTTCTCCATCTTTGGCTGCAAAGAACTCTATGCAGTCAGCAAAAACAAGATTGGGAGATGACTGTGGCTCAGACTATGAAATCCTTATTGCCAAATTCAGACTTATACTGAAGAAAGCAGGAAAACTACTAGACCACTCAGGTATGACCTAAATAAAATCCCTCAAGATTATATAGTGGAAGTGACAAATAGATTCAAGGGTTAGACCTGATAGACAGAAAGCCTGAAGAATTATGGATGGAGGTCCACGACATCATACTGAAGACAGTGATCAAATCCATCCACAAGATAAAGAAAAGGAAAAAGGCAAAATGGTTGTCTGACGAGGCCTTACAAATAGTTGAGAAAACAAGAGAAGTGAAATGCAAAGGAGAAAAGGAAAGACATATCCAACTAAATGCAGAGTTCCAGAAAATAACAAGGAGACATAAAAAAAAAAAAAACAACCGTTCCTCAGCAATCAATGCAAAGAAATAGAGAAAAACAATAGAATGGGAAAGATTAGAGATCTCTTCAAGAAAATTAGAGATACCAGGCAAACATTTCATGCAAAGATGGGCACAATAAAGGACAGAAATGGGATGGACCTAACAGAAGCAAAAGATATTAAGAAGAGGTGGCAAAAATACTGAGGAAAAACTCTACAAAAAGATCTAAATGACCCAAATAATCACAATGGTGTGATCACTCACCTAGAGCCAGATACCTTGGAATGTGAAGTCAAGTGGGCCTTAGGAAGCATCACCATGAACAAACCTAGTGAAGGTGATAGAATTCCAGTTGAGCTATTTCAAATCCTGGAAGATGATGCTGTGAAAGTGTTGCACTCAATATGCCAGCAAATCTGGAAAACTCAGCAGTGGCCACAGGACTGGAAAAGGCCAGTTTTCATTCTAATCTTAAAGAAAAGCAATGCCAAACAATGTTCAAACTATTGCATAATTGCACTGATCTCACACTCTAGCAAAATAATGCTCAAAATTTTCTAGGCTAGACTTTAACACTACATAAACTGAGAACTTCCAGATGTTCAAGCTGGATTTAGAAAAGGGAGAGGAACCAGACATCAAATTGCCAACAACCATTGAAGTGAAGTGAAGTTGCTCAGCCATGTCCGACTCTTTGTGATCCCATGGACTGAAGCCCACAAGGCTCCTCCATCCATGGGATTCTTCAGGCAAGAATACTGGAGTGGGTTGCCATCTCCTTATCCAGGGGATCTTCCTGTCCCAGGGATTGAACCCAGGTCTCCTGCATTGCAGGCAGACACTTTAACCACTGAGCAACCAGGGAAGCCAAGCAAGAGAATTCCAGAACACCTACTTCTGCTTCATTTACTAAGTTAAAGCATTTGATTGTGGGATCACAACATATTGTGGAAAATTCTTCAAGAAACGCAAATACCAGACCACCCTACCTGCATCCTCAGAAATCTGTATCCAAGTAAAAAAGCAACAGTTACAACCAGACATGGAACAACAGACTGGTTCCAAATTGGGGAAGAAGTATGTCAAGGCTGTATATTGTCACCCTGCTTGCTTAACTTAAATGCAGAGTACATCATGGGAACTGCTGGACTGGATGAAGCACCAGTTGGAATCAAGATTGCTGGGAGAAATATCAATAACCTCAGATATGCAGATGTCATCACCCTCATGGCAGAAAGTGATGTGGAACTAGAGAGCTTCTTGATGAAAGTGAAAGTGGAGAATGAAAGAGCTGACTTAAAACTGACCATTCAGAAAACAAAGATCATGGTATCCAGTTGCATTACTTCAGAGCAAATAGATGGGAAACAATGGAAACAGTGACAGACTTTATTTTCTTGGGTTCTAAAATCACTGAAGATGGTGATTGCAGCCATGAAATTAAAAGACACTTGCTGCTTAGAAGAGAAGCAATGACCAAACTACAGAATATTATAAAGTAGAGACATTACTTTGACAACAAAGGTCTGTCTAGTCAAAGCTATGGTTTTTCCATTGGTCATGTTTGGATGTGAGAGTGGGACCATAAAGAAAGACGAGTGCCGAAGGATTGATGCCTTCTCCAACTGGTGCTGGAAAAATGTTTGAGAGTCTCTTGGACAGAAAGGAGATCAAACCACTCCATCCTAAAGGCAGTCAGTCCTGAATGCTCATTGAAAAGACTGATGTTGAAGCTGAAGCTCCAATACTTTGACCACCAGCACCAGATGTAGAGACCTGACTCATTGGAAAAGACCCTGATGTTGGGAAAGACTGAAGGCAGGAGGAGACAGGGATGTCAGAGAATGAGATGGTTTAATGGTATCACCAACTCAATGGATATGGGTTTGAGCAAGCTCCAGGAGTTGTTGATGGACAGTGAAGCCTGGCATGCTGCAGTCCACGGGGTCGCAAATAGTCAGACATGACTGAGCAACTGAACTGAACTAACTGAACCTTATAAAGTAAGTTTTTAATTTTTAATCTTTTTAAATTAAAGTTTCTATTGTCTCATATCACTGTAGCTACTGCAGCATTGTTTTGATAAATGTTTGCATAATATATATTTTTCAGCCTTTTAATTTTAAACTACTTGTGTCTTGGAATATAAAGCATGTTTCCTGTAGATAGCATATACTTGGATCTTATTGGTTTTTCTCCATTATAACCATTTCTGTGTTTCATTGATTGCTTAATACTTTCACATATGATGGTGATATTAATATAACTGGATTTATATCTATCATTTAAAATTGTGTTTTCTATGTATATATTTTTTCTCATTTCCCCTCTCTAGTTATCTTTAGCAAATTAGTCAACCTATAGTAAAACATATATTAAAAATGTATAATTTAGCAGATCACTGAATCCAGAAATATCCCAATTACTACCTGTGACCAAAACCTGCACTGTTTTTGAGAACACTCTTATATATTAGCTTCTTGTGCATTTTTGTTAATGATATCAGTTTCTTTGAAAAGTGATTAGATCTATTTATTTTATTGCTTGCTTCTCTTTCCGTGTACATCTGGGCCAAGGCTCTGAGTGTGGGCACAATGGCGCACTTTCCTTGAAGTGACACTCTTGATCTAGTAACTGAACTCTTGGTAAAGAGAGGCAGGAGACATTATTGTTGGACTGCTTCACCAAGTATGGGAACTCTAGTTTACAACTCAGAACAAGAGTACAGTCTCAGGGATTTCATGTCAAAGACAAAGTCTTTGTTNTAACTAGGACACCATTTTAAAATAGCATGCAATAAGCAAAACTGAAATAACACTAGAAGATGCACCTTGATGCACCATTGTCACTAAGCTCCTTAAAAAAGTTACACACTAACAGCAAAATTATTAGTGTCCCATTCACTCAGATCGCTTTCCAACCTATGAGATCTCAAAGAAGGAAGCATTTAAAAAATTGAACTATGTTAGCATTCATATGGGGTTACTCTAAAATTCATCATAGAAGAAGAATTTCCCACTCTTACCATCCATTCTTTACATATTTTTTTTCTGTGATGGGACTAAGTTATGTATACTAGTCAGTGTATTGGGGCTCATCTGATGTGGACTTATCAAACATTTTAACTAGAAATTATTGCACTGAGATGACCCAGAGGGATGGTACAGGGAGGGTGGAGGGAGGGGTGTTCAGGATGTGGAACACGTATATACCTGTGGCAGATTCATATTGATGTATGGCAAAACCAATACAATATTGTAAAATAATTAACCTCCAATTAAAATAAATAAATGTATATTAAAAAAAAAGACTTCAAGGGAAAAAAAAACAATATGACAACATTAGGAACAGGTTTTAGCCAAAATTATGGAGCAGACATTGCCACAATTATATATGTAATTTTAAGCTGTAATACAACTCTAATATATATGTATTCAATATATATTATTGATTCAATCCCTGGTATTTACATGGTTTAATTCCTGATCTGGAATATACCCCAGAGTAGGAAATGGCAATCAACTCCATCAGTCTTGCCTGGGAAATCTCATGGACAGAGTTGGGGAGCTGGCTACAATTCATGGGTTCACAAAGATGTGGACACAGTTTAGCTACTGAACAATAACAACATATATTCATATATATACTGCAGCATATAGTATGAAGCTGTATGCTGTTATTTTATTTCATTTTTAGAAAAAAAATTATTTTAATTGGAGGCTAATTACTTTACATTATTGTAGTGTTTTTTTGCCATACATTGACATGAATCAGCCATGGGTGTACATGTGTTCCCCATCCTGAACCCCCTTCCCACCTCCCTACTCATCCCATCCCTCAGGTTCATTCCAGTGCACCAGCCCTGAGCACTCTGTCTCATGCATCAGAACTGGACTGGCGATCTATTTCACATATGATAATATACATGTTTCTATGCTATTCTCTCAAATCATCCCACCCTTGCCTTCTCCCACAGAGTCCAAAAGACTATTCTATACATCTGTGTCTCTTTTGCAGTCTTGCATATAGGGTCATCATCACCATCTTTCTAAATTCCATATACATGCATTGATGTACTATATTGGTGTTTTTCTTTCTGACTTACTTCACTCTGTATAATAGGCCCCAGTTTCATCCACCTCATTAGAACTGACTCAAATGTATTATTTTTAATGGCTGAGTAATAACTCCAGGAATTGGTGATGGAAAGGGAGGCCTGGTGTGCTGCAATTCATGGGGTCACAGAGTCAGACAAGACTGAGCAAAAAACTGAATATTGCATCATGTCTATGTACCACAGCTTTCCTTGTTGTTATATACAAAAAGCAATTAACTTTGTGTATTAATCTCATATCCCACAACCTTCCTATCAGTTCAGTCGCTCAGTCATGTCTGACTCTGTGACTTCATGGACTTTAGCATACCAGTCTTCCTGTCCAGCACCAAATCCCAGAGCTTGCTCAAACTCATTCCATTGAGTTGGTGATGCAATCCAATCATCTCATCCTCTGTCTTCCTCTTCTCCTCCTGCCTCCAATCTTTTCTAGCAGAAGTGTTTTCTTCAATAAGTCAGTTCTTCTCATGAAGTAGCCGAAGTATTGGAACATTAGCTTCAGCATCAGTCCTTCCAATGAAAATTCAGGACTGATTTTCCTTATGATGGACTGGTTTGATCTCCTTTCAGTTCAAGGGACTCTCAAGAGTTTTCTCCAGCATCACAGTACAAAAGCAGCAATTCTTTGGCACTCAGCTTTCTTTATGGTCCAACTCTCACATCCATACATGACCACTGGAAAAACCATAGCTTTGAGGAGACAGACGTTTGTCAACAAAGTAATGTCTCTGCTTTGTAATACACTTTCAAGGTTTAACATAGTTTTTCCTCCAAGAAGCAAGCTGTCTTTTAATTTCATACCTGTAGTCACCATCTGCAGTGATTTTAGAGCCCAAGAAAATGGTCTGTCACTGTTTCTATTGTTTTCCCATCTATCTGAAATGGGACCAGATGTGATGATCTTTGTTTTCTGAATGTTGAGTTTTAAGCCAACTTTTTCACTCCCCTCTTTCACTTTCATCAAGAGGCTGTTTAGTTCCTCTTCACTTTCTGCCCATAGTGGCATCTCCATATCTGAGGTTATTGATATTTCTCCCAGCCATCTTGATTCCAGCCTTATCCTTTATCCAGCCCAGAAGTTCCTGTGATGGACTCTGCATATAAGTTAAGTAAGCAATCGTGGTGTAATTGCTTATTGACTTCAGGATTTTTTTTTTCTTTTCTGTTGTTGATTCCTTAGTATTTTCTGTAGACAGTAGTGTCATCTGGGAACAAAGGCCATTTTATTTCTTCCTTCACTGTCTGTATATATCGTATGCATTATCTAAGAGTTCTAGTGTGATGTTGAGCATTATGTTTGAAAGTACACATCCTTACCTTTCTCCTGATTTTATTGGAAAACCATATAGTTTCTCATGTTAAATGTGATGCTAGCTGTTATGTTTTTATGGATGACCTTTGTAAAGTCGAGAAATTTCTCTTCTGTTCCCTGTTAGCTGAGAGTTGTTATTATTAACAGGCGTGGCAATGGCACCCCACTCCAGTACTCTTGCCTGGAAAATCCCATGGACAGCATAGGCTACGCTGTCCATGGGGTCGCTGAGGGTCGGACACGACTGAGTGACTTCACTTTCACTTTTCTCTTTCCTGAATTGGAGAAGGAAACGGCAACCCACTCCAGTGTTCTTGCCTGGAGAATCCCAGGGACGGGGGAATCCCAGCAGTCCTAGTGGGCTGCTGTCTATGGGGTCGCACAGAGTCGGACACAACTGAAGTGACTTAGCAGTAGCTGCAGCAGTGTTCTCAAATGCTTTTTTTTTTTTTTCATTTACAGATATGATCATGTAATTTTTCTTCCTTAGACTGTTGATGATAGATAAGATAAAGTAATTTTTAAATGTTGAATCAATGTTACATACCTAGAATACATCCCAGTTGGCTGTGGCTTATAATTTTTCATACATTACTGGTTTGTTTGCTATTACTTTATCAAGGATGTTTACATCTGTATTCATGAAAGATATGTCTGTAGTTTTTCCCTCTTGTGATCTCTGTTTGGTTTGGGTATTAAGGAAATGCTTACTCATACAGTGAGTTAGGAAGCATTCCCTCTGCCTATATTTTCTGGAAAAGATTATAGAATATTAGAGTAATTTTTTCCTTAAATATTTCTTAGAATTTTCCCGTGAGCACTGATACTTTCTGTTTTAAAAGATTAATTCCATTTATTTAATCATATATATATGTATATACTATATATGTATATATGTATATATGCATATGTATATATACATATGTATATATGTATATAATATGTATATAATTATTCTACCTGTATAAGCTTTGGTAGGTGTGTCTTTAAAGAAACTGGTCCATGTTGTCTCTGTTATTAAATATTTGGAGATATAAGTTTTCGTAGTATTTATTTATTGTCCTTTTATGTGTGCAGAATCAGCAGTGACAGGTCTTCTGTCATTTCTAGTAGTAGTAATTTATATCTTCTCTCTTTTTTCTCTTTTGTTTCATTTTCAGTAGATTTGTATTTTCTCATTATTTTTGTTTTTCAGTGCTTTTTAAAAAATGGCTGTTTATGTCATATTTTATTTATTAAAAAAACTAGTCATTGGGAAGTTTCTCTTCTTGAATGCTGGGCATTTTCAAGTTGCGATTAATATTCTTGAGATTTATTCTGTTTGAGGTTATATCGCTTGAAAGCAATCTTATCTTTTAGGATGCTGATTTTTAAATATATTTTTTAAAATATAAATTTACTTATTTTAATTGGATGTAATTGCTGGGAGAGATAACATTAACCTCAGATATACAGATGACACTACTCTTATGGCACAAAGTGAAGAGGAATTTAAAAACCTCTTGATGAAAGTGAAAGTGGAGAATGAAAAAGTTGGCTTAAAGCTCAACATTCAGAAAATGAAGATCATGGCATCTGGCCCCATCACTTCATGGGAAATAGATGGGGAAACAGTGGAAACAGTGTCAGGCTTTTTTTTTTGGGGGGGTGGTGCTCGAAGATCACTGCAAATGGTGACTGCAGCCATGAAATTAAAAGACACTTACTCCTTGGAAGAAAAGTTATGACCAACCTAGACAGCATATTCAAAAGCAGACACATTACTTTGCTAACAATGGTCCTTCTAATCAAGGCTATGGTTTTTCCAGTGGTTATGTATGGATGTGAGATTTGAACAGTGGAGAAAGCTGAGTACCGAGGAACTGATGCTTCTGAACTGTGGTGTTGGAGAAGACTCTTGAGAGCCCCTTGGACTGCAAGGAGATCCAACCAGTCCATTTTGAAGGAGATCAACCCTGGGATTTTTTTTTGGAGGGAATGATGCTGAAGCTGAAACTCCAGTACTTTGGCCATCTCATGCGAAGAATTGACTCATTGGAAAAAGACTCTGATGCTGGGAGGGATTGGGAGCAGGAGGAGGAGGGGACAAAAGAGGATGCTGGATGGCATCACGGACTCGATGGATGTGAGTCTGAGTGAACTCCAGGAGATGGTGATGGACAGGGAGTCCTGGCATGCTGCAATTCATGGGGTCGCGAAGAGTCGGACACGACTGAGAGACTGAACTGAACTGAACTGATAGTGTCGTTAGGGAGAGGTTGGTAACAAAGTATAAACTTTCAGTAATAAGAATGTTAACCTCTCCAGAAAGCAGGAATAGAAGAAANTGGTTCTATGAAGACCTACAGAACTTTTAGAACTGACACCCAAAAAAGATGTCCTTTTCATTATAGGGGACTGGAATGCAAAAGTAGGAAGTCAAGAAACACCTGGAGTAACAGGCAAATTTGACCTTGGAGTACGGAATGAAGCAGGGCAAAGACTAATAGAGTTTTGCCAAGAGAACGAACAGGTCATAGCAAACACCTTCTTCCAACAACACAAGAGAGGACTCTACACATGGACATCACCATGTCAACACCAAATCAGACTAATTATATTCTTTGCAGCCAAAATGGAGAAGTTCTATACAGTCAGCAAAAACAAGACCAGGAGGTGACTGTGGCTCAGATCATGAACTCCTTATTGCCAAATCCAGACTGAAATTGAAGAAAGTAGCAAAAACGGTTAGACCATTCAGGTTTGACCTAAATCAAATCCTTTACAATTATACAGTGGAAGANCAAGACCAGGAGGTGACTGTGGCTCAGATCATGAACTCCTTATTGCCAAATCCAGACTGAAATTGAAGAAAGTAGCAAAAACGGTTAGACCATTCAGGTTTGACCTAAATCAAATCCTTTACAATTATACAGTGGAAGAGAGAAATAGATTTAAGGGACTAGATCTGATAGAGTGCCTGATGAACTATGGATGGAGGTTCATGACATTGTACTGGAGACAGGGATCAAGACAATTCCCATGGAAAAAAAATGCAAAAAAGCAAAATGGCTGTCTGGGGAGGTCTTACAAATAGCAGTGAAAAGAAGAGAAGTGAAAAGCAAAGGAGAAAGGAAAGCTATAAGCATCTGAATGTAGAGTTCCAAAGAACAGCAAGGAGAGACAAGAAAGCCTTCCTCTGCAAACAATTCCAAAAAATAGAGGAAAACTACAGAATGGGAAAGACTAAAGATCTCTTCAAGAAAATTAGAGATACCAAGGGAACATTTCATGCAAAGATGGGCTCAATATAAGACAGAAACGGTATGGACCTAACACAAGCAGAAGATATTAAGAAGAGGTGGCAAGAATACACAGAAGAACTGTACAAAAAAGATCTTCATGATCAAGATAATCATGATTGTGTGATCACCTAGAGCCAGATATACTGGAATGTGAGGTCAAGTGGGCCTTAGAAAGCATCACTATGAACAAAGCTAGTGGAGATGATGGCATTCCAATTGAGCTATTTCAAATCCTAGAAGATGATGCCATGAAAGTGCTGCATTCAATATCTCAGCAAATTGGGAAAACTCAGCAGTGGCCACAGGACAGGAAAAGGTCAGTTTTCTTTCCAATCCCAAAGAAAGGCAATGCCAAAGAATACTCAAACTACCACAAAATTGCACTCATCTCACACGATAGTTAAGTAATGCTCAAAATTCTCCAAGCCAGGCTTCAGAAATAAGTGAACCGTGAACTTCCACATGTTCAAGCTGGTTTAGAAAAGGCAGAAGAATCAGAGATCAAATCACCAACATCCCCTGGATCATGGAAAAAGCAAGAGAGTTCCAGAAAAATATCTATTTCTGCTTTATTGACTATGCCAAAGCCTTTGACTGTGTGGCTCACAATAAACTGGAAAATTCTGAAAGCGATGGTAATACCAGACCACCTGATCTGCCTCTTGATAAACATATAGGTAGGTCGGTCAGGAAGCAACAGTTAGAACTGAACATGGAACAACAGACTTGTTCCAAATAGGAAAAGGAGTACAAAGCTGTATATTGTCACTCTGCCTATTGAACTTATATACAGAGTACATTATGAGATACACTGAGCTGGAAGAAGCACAAGCTGGAATCAAGATTGTTGTGAGAAATATCAGTAATCTCAGATATGTAGACGACACCACCCTTATGGCAGAAAGTGAAGAGGAACTAAAAAGCCTCTTGATTAAAGTGAAAGAGGAGAGTGAAAAAGATGGCTTAAAGCTCAACATTCAGAAAACGAAGATCATGGCATCCAGTCCCATCACTTCATGGTAGATAGAAGGGGAAACAGTAGAAACAGTGTCAGGCTTTATTTTGGGGGGCTCCAAAATCACTGCAGATGGTGATTGCAGCCATGAAATTAAAACATGCTTACTCTTTAGAAGGAAAGTTATGACCAACCTAGATAGCATGTTGAAAAGCAGAGACATTACTTTGCCAACAAAGGTCCGTCTAGTCAAGGCTATGTTTTTTCCTGTGGTCATGTATGATGTGAGAGTTGCACTGGGAAGTAAGCTGAGTGCCGATTAATTAATGGTTTTGAACTGCGGTGTTGGAGAAGACTCTTGAGATTCTCTTGGACTGCAGGGAGATCCAACCAGTCCATCCTAAAGAGATCAGTCTTGTGTTCATTGGAAGGACTGATGCTGAGGCTGAAACTCCAATACTTTGGCTACCTGTTGTGAAGATTTGACTCATTGGAAAAGACTCTGATGCTTGGAGGGATTGGGGGTAGGAGGAGAAGAGGGCAATAGAGGATGAGATGGCTGGATGGCATCACCAACTCGATGGACATAAGTTTGAGTGAACTTCTGTAGTTGGTGATGGATAGGGAAGCCTGGTGTGCTCTGATTCATTGGGTTGCATACAGTTGGACACGACTGAGCAACTGAACTGAACTGATAAGGAATGTCATATGATACTTCTCTGATTTACTCCACTCAGTATGACAAACTCTAGGTCCATCCATGTTGCTACAACTGGCGTTATTTCATTCTTTTCTTTTTAATGGCAAAACAGAAAGAAAGTCACAGACCTAGAGAATGAACTTACGGTTGAATAGGGAGAAAGAATCAGGGCAAGGGATAGTTAGGGAGTTTAGGGGTGACATGTACACACTGCTATATTTAAAATGGATATCCAACAATGATCTATTGTAGAGTACATGAGACTCTGCTTAAGGTTATATGGCAGCTGGGATAGGAAGAGAGTTTGGGGGAGCATAGATATATACATACGTACAGCTGAGTCCTTTCACTGTTCACATGAAACTATCACAACATTATTAATCAGCTGTTCAGTTCAGTTCAGTTGCTCAACTGTGCCCAACACTTTGTGACACACTGAACCGCACACACTAGGCCTCCCTATCCTTCACCAACTCCCAAATTTACCCAAACTCATGTCCATTGAGTCGGTGACACCATCCAGCCATCTCATCTTCTGTCATCCCCTTCTCCTTCTGCCCCCAATCCCTCCCAGCATCAGGGTCCTATCCAATGAGTCCACTCTTCGCATGATGTTGCCAAAGTACTGGAGTTTCAGCTTTAGCATTATTCCTTCCAATGAACACCCAAGACTGATCTCCTTTAGGATGGACTGGTTGGATCTCCTTGCAGTCCAAGGGACTCTCAAGAGTCTTCTCCAACAACCATGTTCAAAAACATCAAGTCTTTGGCGCTCAGCTTTCCTCACAGTGCAATTCTCACATCCAAACATGACCACTGGAAAAACCATAGCCTTGACTAGACGGACATTTGTTGGCAAAGTAATGTCTCTGCTTTTCAATATGCTATCTAGGTTGGTCATAACTTTTCTTCCAAGATGTAAACAAACCTCTTTTAATTTCATGGCTGCAATCAACAACTGCAATGATTTTGGAGCCCCCCAAAATAAAGTCTGAACACTATTTCTACTGTTTCCCCATCTATCTGCCATGAAGAGATGGAACCAGCTGCCATGATCTTAGTCTTTAGAATGTTGAGCTTTAAGCCAACTTTTTCACTCTCCTCTTTCACTTTCATCAAGAGGCTTTTTAGTTCCTCTTCACTTTCTGCCATAAGGGTGGTATCATCTGCATATCTGAGGTTAATTCCAGCTTGTGCTTCTTCCAGCCCAGCATTTCTCATGATGTACTCTGCATATAAGTTGTATAAGCAGGGTGACAATATACAACTTTGATGTACTTCTTTTCCTATTTGGAACCAGTCTGTTGTTCCATGTTCAGTTGTTTAGTTCAGTCGCTCAGTCATGTCCGACTCTTTGCAACCCCATGAATCACAGCATGCCAGCCTCCCTGTCCATCACCATCTCCTGGAGTTCATTCAAACTCAGATCCATCGAGTCGGCGATGCCATCCAGCCATCACATCCTCTGTTGTCCCCTTCTCCTCCTGCCTCCAATCCCTCCCAGCATCAGAGTCTTTTTCCAATGAGTCAACTCTTCACATGAGGTGGCCAAAGTACTGGAGTTTCAGCTTTAGCATCATTCCTTCCAAAGAACACCCAGGGCTGATCTCATTTAGAATGGGCTGGTTGGATCTCCTTGCAGTCCAAGGGACTCTCAAGATTCTTCTCCAACACCAGTTGTACCGCAATACACAATAAAACTTTTTTTTTTTTTTTAAAGAAACAGGAGTTTCTCTATTGATGTCATATAGGGATATTTAAGGTAACAAGAATTATGAATGATAAAGCAGACTATTTTACAATAATAAAATAGTCAACAGGCTAATATGACTTAAATTTGGAAGCACACAATGAAGCTTTAAATTATATAAAGAAAAATTAACAGAGATGGAGGTAGACAAGTACAAAATAAAAATCACATTTAGAGATTTTAATATGCTTCTTGTTTGGTAGGGAAACATAAGAATTTAAAATATTTAACTACATTGTTAAGCAAATTGGTTTATTTCTTATGTATAGAATGTTATACACAAAACTGTAAAACATATTCTTATCTATAATTCAAAGACACATGTATCCCAATGTTCACTGAAGCACTATTTACAATAGCCAGGCCATAGAAGCAAACTAGATACCCACTGATAGATGAATGGATAAAGAAGTATGGTACCTATATACAATGGAATACTACTCAACCATAAATATAGATTTGAATCAGTTGAACTGAGGTGGATGAACCTGTAATCCATTACACAGACTGAAGAAAGTCATAAATAGAAAAATAAATATGATACATTAACACATATATATGGAATCTAGAAAAATGGTAATGATGAACCTATTTTCAGGGCAGGAATAGAGACACAGACATAGAGAATGGATTTTTGGACAAAGTAGGGGAAAAACTGTTTATGACCTACAATGGCACAGTAATGATAACACCATAGCAATAATACTGTTCGTCCAAAGTACAGGTCAATGGAACATAATTTAGAGTCTGGAAGAGCCTGTTTTTCCTATGAATCATTCTGGAGCAATTGGATACATACATGGGAAAAAATAAATGAATCCTTAATCTTACCTTATACCATACAGAGATATTAACTTGAGGTTGATTATAGATTTTTTTCAAGTTCATCAGATTATTATTAAAGCAAAACAATCAACATTCTAGGAAAAATGTTGAGGGGAACATCTTCATCACTTTGGAGCAAAATATATTTTAAAATTACTAAACAGAAATACTAATCATAAGGGTAGCTCAGACAGTAAAGTCTGCCTGAAATGCAGAAGACCTGGGTTTGGTCCCTGGGTCAGAAAGATCCCCTGGGCAAGTAAATGGCAACTCACTCCAATATTCTTGCCTAGAAAATCACATGGACAGAGGAGCCTGGTGGGCAACACCCAGTGAGGTTGTGAAGAGTCACACATGACTGAGTGACTAACACATAAGATCATAATGAAATTGGTGGCTCAGAGGTTAAAGCATCTGCCTGCAATGCGGGAGACTTGAGTTCAATCCCTGGGTCGGGAAGATCCCCTGGAGAAGGAAATGGCAACCCACTCCAGTATTCTTGCCTGGAGAATCCCATGGATGGAGAATCCCATGGATGGAGGAGCCTGGTGGGCTACAGTCCATGGGGTGGCAAAGAGTCGGACACGACTGAGCGACTTCACTTTCACTTTCTTTTCAAAGATAGAACGTCTCGTCTGCTCATAAAAAGAAATTATCCTTAAAGTGGTTAGGTGATTTACAGAAAGAGAGATGATATTCTGGGTACATATATCTGAAAATTATTTCAATCCATAGTATGTGAATTATGCTAGACATCAATAAAAAGGCCAAAGAACAAAATTTTAAATGGAACAAGATTTTATAAAAGCACTTTACTCATGAGTGTATGTAATTAATCACTAAGCATGTGAAAAGAGATTCAACACAATTAATCATCACGGAAGGAAAGAATAAACTACAATGGGATTATAGAGCCCACCCATTAGAATGGTTAAAATTAAGACTGATAATATGATGTATTGACAAAACGGCAGTGCCACTAGAATCTTCATATATTTTTAAAAATTTTATACAGTATAGAATACAATAGGTCCTCACTGGTTATCTATCTTATATATAGTAGTGTGTGTATGTTAATCCCAAACTCCTGTTTGATTTCTCCCTGCCCACGTTTACCTTTTGATAACCATAATTTTATTTTTGATACCTTTAAGGCCATTTCTGTTTTGTAAATAAGTTCATTCATATCATCATTGAAATTAGATTCCACATATGAGTGATCATTCCTGAGCATATGTCTGACTATATCTGGAGAAAACTATAATTAGAAAAGATACACACTCCCTAATGTTCACTGCAGCACTGTTCACAGAAGCCAAGCCATGGAAGATGCCTAAATGTCCATCAACAAAGGAATGGATAAAGATGTTGCACAGTCATGCAACAGACTATTATCCAGCCATAAAAGAACAAAATTAAACCATCTGCAGAAACACGGATGACACAACAGATTACCGTACCAAGTGAAGTCAGTCAGACAGAGAAAGAAACTTCACACATTGTTGAAGGGATTGCTAACTGAAAAAATATTCTTAGCAGTACTTACTGAAACTAAACACATATATCCCCTATACCCATTCCACTCTCATGAAAAATTAGTGCAAAACTACAATAAAAGATAGTTTCACAGTATTTATAGCAAATTCATTCACATTAAAATATAATGGAAAGAACCCAAAGTACCAGTAAGGGATAGAAACAATATTTATAATGACCTACACAGCAATTAAATGAAAGATCATTCTTTCAAAATATGTTTTAATATTGGTGAATCCCAGAAGTATCATGTTGAGTAAGAGGAAAATAGAAAATAATACGTAGGTTATTCATACTTTTACTTGAATTTTAACTACAGCCAAAGCAATAAATAACAATAAAAGCCAAGATGCTAATTATACTAATTATTTCTGCAGTTTACTGGTAGTATGAAGGAATCTTCTAGGATAGAGAAAATATTATCTTTCATATTTTAATCCAAAACAAACAAGGCAAAATAAAATATATGACTTGTCTACAGATCAATATTAGAAAGTCTGTTAACATTAAAATCTAAAAGCAGAACAAACACACAATTTTATAATGCAATCAAAACAATTTCTTATACTAGAAAAAATAAAGGGCCTGCCCACCATGACTCTAAGGCAGCTGTCTCCAACCTTTTTGACACCGGGGACTGGTTTCACTGAAGACAATTTTTCCATGGACCAAGGCAGGGGAGGGGATGATGGTTTTGCTTTTGCCTGCCACACACCTCCTGCAGTGTGGCCCAGTTCCTAAGACCACTCAGGTGTACAATGGTCAGGGGCAGGGGGAGCTCCTGCTCTGAGGCATCTAGAAATACTTTTTTAAAAAAAGAAGGCCTCTAGGTTTTCTGGAAAAAAATACAGAACATTATTAAGAGACAAAACAAAAACATAAAGGAGGCTAATGAATAAGTAGATGTCACATGTTCATGGGTGGCAAATACTATATCTAAAAGATAATAATTGATTCAAAAATTAAGCCAAGTATTGAAAGCAATTTCAATGAAAATCTAGTCAGGTATTTTCATGAAACCCCCCAAAAATGAGAACTCTTATCAGATACTAAGACTTATAATAAAATTTTAGTAATTAACAGTGCAATATTGCACATAGGTAGCTTCAGATACAAATGAATATAACAAATTTACATAAATATTATATAATAATTTGATATATGATAAAACTAATACCTATAGACAGTAGATGATAGACCACTCAAAATGGAAAGGGCAAATATGACATTTAAGAGACATTACAAGAAAATAATCTAATGATACTAAAATTGCTAACTTGTTTTCTTAGATAATATAGACATAAGTATAAAAAGAAAATAATGTCATAATGCAAATAAGTAAGTAATGCCGAGCACCGAAAATATATATTTAAAAGACAAAATCCCTTTAAAGTATTGAGGAATCAGCCCAACGACATGAATAGTAATTACAAAGAGAAAGCCTAAGTAGTCAATACATATGATACTTTTTTTCATTTTCTATAGTCATATATGAAAGCAAAAATACAGTGAAATAATGTTTCGCACATAAGATCAGCTGATGATACTCTTAGAATATACAATGCTGATTAAGATATGAAAAATAAGAAATTTGCACTCATTTGGATAATGAGTTTGATAATCAACAAAGTTTGGAAATGATTGGTTTCGAAAAAGAAACCACAGGGACTTACCCATAGGAAATGTCATTTGCGTTGGGCCTGGATATCAGATTTGACAAGAGAGAGCTTCACAAAGAGATTTTTTGAAAACTATTCAAATATTGTAGGAATGAATACTCCTGTACCAGGTATCTTTTGAGTGTTGACTCCTACTTTGTGGAGGATATACATTACAATTAATTTTATAACCTTGGTTATATGAATTCCCCCTATCACAAAACAGGTGAAACAGTGATATCTAAGGTCTTTTGTAGAGACAGTACATGATATCCAAAGCTCATCTCTGCAATGCTGCTTTGAACAGAGATGTTGGTTTTTTTATTTTTTTACATATAAGATTTCAATGTGCTATCTTAATATAGGACTGAAATGCAAACAAAACAACTTCAATAACCACTTCATATTTATAATGCCAAAAGGAAGACTTTTCCTAAGGTCTCCTAGGCAGGTGACTGAATGGCTGGAATGATATATGATATCCTGATTTTCAGCCCTATATTTATTACAAAAAAAAAAAAAAGCTGCAAAAAGTACAAAACAAAACAAACCACCAATGAGCACTACAAAGTGAAATAAGCCAATGTGTCCTATGTTTTACTCTCTGCCCTACGTGGATTTGACCATATTAATAAAAATGTAGGTGTAGGTGGAAGGTGCTATTAGAGGGAACATCATAGTTTTTCCTTGGTTATGGCTTGGTTAACCAAGAAAGCCTTTCTTGGTTAAGGCTTGCAGAATAATCCTGTGTATTAGGTGGGGTGAACAATTCCAGTTAACATGGAAATTTTGAAAAGCATTTAACTTAAATGATGCTAAACAGATGTGGTCAAGTATTTTTACCACAACAATCTCAATCTGCAACTTTCACAGTGCTACCAGATCCAGGCAACATTTTTCTCTTTATTGTCCATAACACACTCCAGAGTGCTCTACTTCAGTTCTCAAATGTGTCATTTTATTTGAGAGAGATATTTTTTCTTGCATAAGCTATATTGTGCCTGTAATTATTTCACTAGTTTGAAAACTAATTTCAAACTACTTTGAAACTAGTTTGAAACTTCTCCATAAAGCTACCATTTATCCTTCAAGATATACTACCACCTTCAAGATATGTCAAGCTAATTTTACTCAACAAAGGGTATTAATAACCAGAGTAATTAGTAGACAAAAAGAAATAAAAGGCATCCAAATTGGAAAGAAATAAAACTACGTATGACATGACTTTATACAGAGAAAATTCTAAAGATTACACCAACAATGTTAATGGTGGTGGTGGTAGTTTAGTCACTAAGTGGTGTCCAACTCTTTTGACCCCATGGACTACAGCCCACCAGGCTCCTCTGTCCGTGGGATTCCCCAGGTAAGAATACTAAAGTGGGCTGCCGTTTCCTACTCCAGGGATCTTACCAATCCAGGGCTCAAACCTGCCTCTTCTGCATTGCAGGTGGTCTCTTGCACTGCAAGCAATTCTCTACCACTAAGTCACTAGGGAAGCCCTTACAATGTTAAAACTAATAAACAAATTCAGTAAAGTTGCAGGCTACAAAATCAATATGCAAAAACTTATTGTTTTTAGATGCTAACAAATTATAAAAAAGAGAATTTAAGAAAAAATTCCATTTACAAATGCATCAAAAATAATAACATTCCTATGAATAAGCTTAACTAAGAAAGTGACAGCCTGTTACACTGAAAACTATAAGATGCTGATGATAGAAATTGAAGAAGACACAAATAAATGTAGAGATAGTCTATGCTCATGGATTAAAAGAACTTGTATCGTTAAAATGTTTAGTATATCCAAAGCAATCTACAGATTCAATTCAATCTCTATCAAAAACCCAATGGCTTTTTCAGAAGGAAAAAAAAAAAGCAAATTTTATATGGAATCATAAAAGACCCCAAATAGTCAAAGTAATCTTGAGAAAGAATAATAAAGCTGCAGGCATCATGCTAATTTAAAACTGTATTATAAATCAATAGTAATCAAAACAGCATGGCACTGATACAAAATCAGATTCATAAAAACATGAAGCAGAATAGAGAAGTTCCAAATAAACCCATGCAAATATGGTATTAGTTCAGTTCAGTCGCTCAGTCGTGTCTGACTCTTTCAGATCCCATGAATCGCAGCACGCCAGGCCTCCCTTGTCGATCACCATCTCCCGGAGTTCACTCAGACTCACATCCTTCGAGTCAGTGATGTCATCCAGCCATCTCATCCTCTGTCGTCCCCTTCTCCTCCTGCCCCCAATCCCTCCCAACATCAGAGTCTTTTCCAATGAGTCAGCTCTTCGCATGAGGTGGCCAAAGTACTGGAGTTTCAGCTTTAGCATCATTCCTTCCAAAGAAATCCCAGGGTTGATCTCCTTCAGAATGGACTGGTTGGATCTCCTTGCAGTCCAGAGGACTCTCAAGAGTCTTCTCCAACACCACAGTTCTAAAGCATCAATTCTTCGGCGCTCAGCCTTCTTCACAGTCCAACTCTCACATCCATACATGACCACAGGAAAAAGCATAGCCTTGACTAGATGGACCTTAGTTAGCAAAGTAATGTCTCTGCTTTTGAATATGTTATCTAGTTGGTCATAACTTTTCTTCCAAGGAGTAAGTGTTTTTAATTTCATGGCTGCAGTCACCATCTGCAGTGATTTTGGAGCCCCAAAAATAAAGTCTGACACTGTTTCCACTGTTTTCCCATCTATTTCCCATGAAGTGATGGGACCAGATGCCATGATCTTAGTTTTTTGAATGTTGAGCTTTAAGCCAACTTTTTCACTCTCCTCTTTCACTTTCATCAAGAGGCTTTTAGTTTCTCTTCACTTTCTGCCATAAAATATGGTATAAATATGGTCAATTAATTTATAACAAAGTAGATAAAAATATACAATGAGGGAAAGACAGTCTCTTCAATATATATTGTGTTGGGAAAACTGGACAGCTGCATGTAAAAGAAAGAAATTAGACTACTACCTTACACCATGCACAAAACTGAACCAAAATTGATTAAATGCTTGCTTCTATGTTAGTGCATCAGTTCAGTTCAGTTCAGTCACTCAGTCATGTCTGGCTCTTTGAGACCCCATGGACTGCAGCATGTCAGACCTCCCTGTCCATCACCAACTCCCGGAGTTTACTCAAACTCATATCAATTGAGTTGGTGATGCCATCCAACCATCTCATCCTCTGTCATCCCCTTCTCCTCCTGCCTTCAATCTTTCCCAGCATGAGGGTCTTTCCCAATGAGTCAATTCTTTGCACTAGGTGGCCACTGTTGGAGTTTCAGCTTCAGCATCAGTCCATCCAATGAATATTCAGGACTGTATATAATATTTGTAATTGCTATATCTTTTCCTTGGATAGATCCCATTATGTAATGTCCTTCTTTATCTCTTGTAACAGTCTTTATTTTAAAGTCTATTTTATATAACATGAATATCATTGCTCCCACTCTCTTGTAATTTCTATTTGCATGGAATATTTTTTGGCAGCCCTCACTTTCACTCTGTTTGTGTCCCTAGGTCTTAAGTGCTGCTTAAGATCTGCCTCTGCTGCTGCTAATTCGCATTAGTTGTGTCCAACTCTGTGCAACCCCACACACGGCAGCCCACCAGGCTCCCCTGTCGCTGGGATTCTCCAGGCAAGAACACTGGAGTGGGTTGCCACTTCCTTCTCCAATGCATGAAAGTGAAAAGTAAAAGGGAAATCGCTCAGTCGTGTCTGACTCTTAGCGACCTCATGGACTGCAGCCCACCAGGCTCCCCCGTTGCTGGGATTCTCCAGGCAAGAACACTGGAGTGAGACAGTATATATAGGGATCTTGCTTTTGTATCAATTCAATCGGTCTGTGTCTTTTGGTTGGACCATTTAATCCATTTATTTTAAGGTAATCCTTAATATATATTACCCTATTACCATTGATGTTAATGCTTTGGGTTTGTTTTTGTAGGTCTTTTCTTTCTCTCGTGTTTTCTGTCTAGAGAAGTTCCTTTAGCATGTGTTGTAGAGCCAGTTTTGAGGTGGTAAATCCTCTTAACTTTTGCTTATCTGTAAACTTTTGATTTCTCAATCAAGTCTGATTAGGATCCTTACTGGGTAATATTGATTGTAGATTTTTTTTCCTTTCATCACTTTAAGTATATTCTGCCACTTCCTTCTTTCCTGTAGAGTTTCTACTGGAAAAAAAAAAATGCAGAGGGAGGAAACATCCCAAACTCATTCTACAAGGCCACCATCACTTTGGTACCAAAAGAGAAAAATGACACACACACACAAAATTACACCACAAAAAAAGAAAATTACAGGCCAATATCACTGATAACATAGATGCAAAAATACTCAACAAAATTTTAGCAAACTGAATCCAACAACACATTAAGGAATCACCATGATCAAGTGGGGTTTATCCCAAGGATGCAAGAATTCTTTAATATATACAAATAAATCAATACACCATATGAACAAACTGAAAGATTTAAAACCATATGATCATCTCAAAAGATGCACAGGAAGCTTTTGATAAAATTCAATACCTATTTATGATTAAAACTCCCCAGAAAACTGGCATAAGAGGAACCTACCTCAACATAACAAAGGCCATATATAACAAACCCTCAGCAAGAATTATTCTCAGTGGTGGAAAACTGAAAGCATTTTCCTCTAAAGTCAGTAACAAGAAAAGGGTGCCAACTAAAAGCACTATTATTCAACATAGTTTCAGAAGTCCTAGCCACAACAATCAGAGAAGACAAAGAAGTAAAAGGAATTCAGATTGGAAAAGAAATCAGTAAAACACTGTTTCCAGAATATTTGATACTATACATATTAACACTATACATATTAATACATATTAATAGAAAACCCTAAAAATGCCACCAAGAAACTTCTAGAGCTAATTAAAAAATTAGTAAAGCTGTAGGGTATAAAAATTATTACACAGAAATCCCTTTCATTCTCATACTCTAACACGGAAAAATCAGAAAGATAAATTTTAAGGAAATGACCCCATTCACCATTGCAACAAAAAAGAATAAAATACCTAGGAATGTTGTGGTTGTTTAGTCAGTAAGTCGTGTCCAACCCTTGAGACCCCATGGACTTTAGGCTGCCAGGCTCCCCTGTCCATGGGATTTCCCAGGTAAGAATACTAGAGTGGATTGTCATTTCCTTCTCCATAGGATCTTCACAACCCAGGGAAAGAACCCATGTCTCCTGCATTGGCAGGTGGATTCTTTATTGCTGAGCCACTGCAGAAGCCCCCAAACCTAGAAATAAACCTACTTAAAGAGACAAAAGACACATATGCAGAAAACTATAATATACTGAGGAAAGAAATCAAAGGTAACACAAACAGATGGAGGATATCCATGTTCCTGGACTGGAAGAAGCAATATTGTCAAAATGACTATATTACCCAAAGCAAACTATGGATTGAAAGCAATCTCTATCAAATTACCAATAGTATTTTTCACAGAACTAGAACAATTACACAATTTGTTTGGAAACACAAAAGATCTCAAATAACCAAATCAATTTTGAGAAAGAAAAAAACAGAGCTGAAGCTCACTGATATCAAATTATTCTACTAAGCTACAGTCATCAAGACAGTATGGTACTGGCATGAAAACAGAAGTATAGAATAATGGAACAAGATAGAAAGCCCAGGGATAAACTCAGGATCCTACAGGCACCTTAGTTTGACAAAGAAGGAAAGCAATTTACAATAAACACCACTCTTCAATAAGTGGTGCTGGGAAAACTGGACAGCTATAAGGCTTCCCTTATAGCTCAGTTGGGAAAGAATCTGCCTGCAATGCAGCAGACCTGGGTTTGATTCCTGGGTCAGGAAGATCCCCTGGAGAAGGAAATGGCAACCCACTCAAGTATTCTTGCCTGGAGAATTTCATGGACAGAGGAGCCTGGCAGACTACAGACCATGGGGTTGCAAGAATCGGACATGACTTAGTGACTAAACCACCACCACCATGTGTAAAATAATGAAATTAGAACAATTTCTAATACCATACACAAAAATAAACTCAAAATAGATTAAAGTCTTAAATGTAAGACCAGAATCTATAAAAAGGAAAACATACACAGTGTACTCTGTGACACAAACTAAAGCTAGATTCTCTCTGATCCACCTCCTAGATTAATGCAAAATAAATAAACAAACACATGAGATCTAGTAAAACTTAAAGATTTTTACATAACAAAGTATAAACAAGATGAAAATACGATGCTCAGAAGGGAGAAAATAACTGCAAATGGAGCAATTGACAAAGGGTTATAAGCAGCTTATAAGCTCAATATCAAAGAACCTAATCAAAAAAAGACTTAAACAATTTCTCCGAAGACAACATACAGATGGCCAGTAAACACACATGCAAAAGATTTTCACCATCATTCATTATTAGAGAAATATTTGAAGTATCACCTCATCCCAGTCAGAAGGGCCATGATTAAAAAGTATGCAAACAATGTATGCTGGAGAAGATGTGGAGAAAAGGGAATCCTCCTGCACTGTTGGTGGGAGTGTAAACTGTTACAGTCATTATGAAAAACAGTATGGATTCCTTAAAATCTAGGAATAAATATGTCATATGATCCAGCAATTCCACTACTTGGCACATACCCTGAGAAAACCACAATTCTAAAAGACACATGTACCTCAATGTCCATTGCAGTAAAATTTACACTAGCCAGGACATGGAAGCAGCCTAAATGCCCATGGACAAATGAATGGAAATGGAATATTGAGGCTTCCTCAACAGTTCAGCAAGTAAAGAATCTGCCTGCAATGCCAGAGACACAGGTTCAATCCTTGGGTTGGGAAGACCTCCTGGAGAAGGAAATGGCAATCCACTCCAGCTTTCTTGCCTGAAAAATTCCATGGACAGAGGAGCCTGGCAGGATAGAGTTCATGGGGTTGACTCAGCCATTAAAATGAACAAATTTCAGTCAGTTGTAGTGAGGTGGATGAACCTAGAGCCTCTCACACAGAGTGAAGTAAGTCAGAAAGAGAAAAACAAGTATTGCACATTAGTGCAATCACACACACACACACACACACACACACACACACACACACACACGTACACAATCTAGAGAAATGTTATTGATGAATCTAGTAGGGAACAGACTTTGTGGATACAGCTGATGAAGGTGAGGGTGGGATGAATTGAGAAAAGCAGCACTGATGATACGCTATCATCTGTAAAATAGTGAATAGGAAGTCATTAAATACCACAGGAAGCCCAGCATGGTGCTCTGTGATGGCCTATAGGAGTGGGATGACTGGAGGGGAGGGAGGCTCAGGACAGAAAGGATACTTATATAATTATGACTGATTTTCATTGTTGCACAGCAGAAACCAACACAAAATTGTATAGCAATTTTCCACCAATTAAAAGTGAAATTAAAAAAAAGAAAAATCAATGAGACATGATCTCATGTCTCTTAGAAAGGCTATTGTCAAAAAGACAATGAACAGAAAGTGTTGACAAAGATGTAGAGAAAATAACCCTTGTATATTTGTGGTGGTAATGTGAATTGTTGCAGCCACTATGGAAAGCAGTATGGAGGATCCTAAAAAATAAAATGGAATAACTATACATTCCTGTTTCTGGATATTATACAAAAAATATTAAAATACTAACTCATAAAAATACATGTATCCCAACATTTATAGCATTGTTTACAATAGGCAAGATATGGAAGCAACCTAAGTGCCCACTGAGAAATGAATGGATAAATAAGATGTGAAACACATACAAGAATAATATTCAGACACACAAAAGAATGAAATCTTTCTATTTGCAGTATTATGGATAGGTTCTGATGGGACTATAGGTGAAATCTGTCAGACAAAGAAAGACAAATACCATATGATCTAACATATATGTAGAATCTTAAAAAGCAAAACAAATGAACAAACAGAAGAAAGAACGTATAGACAGAGAACAGATTGCCTGGTGGTTGCCAGAGGGGAGTGGGTGAAATGGGTGAAGACGGTCAAGACATACAAATTTCTGTCTGTAAAATAAATAATGAGCATGTAATACAAAAAGATAAAGAAAAAAATGATACAACTTACTGTTTTTTCCTAGAAAAGTTTAATACACTTCTTCAGATATCCATCTATTTGCTCCCATAGCACTATGTGCAAATTATTTTTTTCATGCTATTTATCTTACTATAAAATAAATATTTATAAATATTTTCATGTCTCCTGTTAGGCAGACAGTTGATTAAGGTAAATGCATAGTACCATACAGTAAATTTTGTGCATGTAATTTTTTTTTAATTTCACGACTATTTTGAAAAAGCAGGTAAAAAGTACTGTGTGGTTGATGGTATGGGTAATCAATGAACAGAACTACTATTTATGTAGTAACAAATTTAGACAGGGTACTGACAAGTTTAAAAGTAAGATCAGTTTTAGGTTTTTTATAAAAAGTGATCAAGTAGCACAGACTTAAAAACATACATTTATATAAGACAAGTTTTCTGTTATTTGAAGTAATCACCCAGTATGTACCATCTCAGACTATCAATTTAATATAAGGACATTATATATATATATATATATATGTGTGTGTGTGTGTGTGTGTGTGTGTGTGTGTGTGTGTGTGTGTGAG
>SJYW01030591.1:150920-171348 GCA_006410735.1 Raphicerus campestris | reverse complement strand
ACACACACACACACACACACACACACACGTACACAATCTAGAGAAATGTTATTGATGAATCTAGTAGGGAACAGACTTTGTGGATACAGCTGATGAAGGTGAGGGTGGGATGAATTGAGAAAAGCAGCACTGATGATACGCTATCATCTGTAAAATAGTGAATAGGAAGTCATTAAATACCACAGGAAGCCCAGCATGGTGCTCTGTGATGGCCTATAGGAGTGGGATGACTGGAGGGGAGGGAGGCTCAGGACAGAAAGGATACTTATATAATTATGACTGATTTTCATTGTTGCACAGCAGAAACCAACACAAAATTGTATAGCAATTTTCCACCAATTAAAAGTGAAATTAAAAAAAAGAAAAATCAATGAGACATGATCTCATGTCTCTTAGAAAGGCTATTGTCAAAAAGACAATGAACAGAAAGTGTTGACAAAGATGTAGAGAAAATAACCCTTGTATATTTGTGGTGGTAATGTGAATTGTTGCAGCCACTATGGAAAGCAGTATGGAGGATCCTAAAAAATAAAATGGAATAACTATACATTCCTGTTTCTGGATATTATACAAAAAATATTAAAATACTAACTCATAAAAATACATGTATCCCAACATTTATAGCATTGTTTACAATAGGCAAGATATGGAAGCAACCTAAGTGCCCACTGAGAAATGAATGGATAAATAAGATGTGAAACACATACAAGAATAATATTCAGACACACAAAAGAATGAAATCTTTCTATTTGCAGTATTATGGATAGGTTCTGATGGGACTATAGGTGAAATCTGTCAGACAAAGAAAGACAAATACCATATGATCTAACATATATGTAGAATCTTAAAAAGCAAAACAAATGAACAAACAGAAGAAAGAACGTATAGACAGAGAACAGATTGCCTGGTGGTTGCCAGAGGGGAGTGGGTGAAATGGGTGAAGACGGTCAAGACATACAAATTTCTGTCTGTAAAATAAATAATGAGCATGTAATACAAAAAGATAAAGAAAAAAATGATACAACTTACTGTTTTTTCCTAGAAAAGTTTAATACACTTCTTCAGATATCCATCTATTTGCTCCCATAGCACTATGTGCAAATTATTTTTTTCATGCTATTTATCTTACTATAAAATAAATATTTATAAATATTTTCATGTCTCCTGTTAGGCAGACAGTTGATTAAGGTAAATGCATAGTACCATACAGTAAATTTTGTGCATGTAATTTTTTTTTAATTTCACGACTATTTTGAAAAAGCAGGTAAAAAGTACTGTGTGGTTGATGGTATGGGTAATCAATGAACAGAACTACTATTTATGTAGTAACAAATTTAGACAGGGTACTGACAAGTTTAAAAGTAAGATCAGTTTTAGGTTTTTTATAAAAAGTGATCAAGTAGCACAGACTTAAAAACATACATTTATATAAGACAAGTTTTCTGTTATTTGAAGTAATCACCCAGTATGTACCATCTCAGACTATCAATTTAATATAAGGACATTATATATATATATATATATATGTGTGTGTGTGTGTGTGTGTGTGTGTGAGTATGAGTATGGTTATGAGTATATGAGTATATATAAATTATGAAGACATATTGAATCAAAGCATGTGGAGATGAACCAGAAATTAGACTCACCCAGTTCAAATCAATTACTGACCACATTGATCTTATCTATGGATGGTATATGATTACCATCAGAACATTCAGAACAAATTAACAAATCAATGTACAGATTTTTTATTATAAAAATGCTAAGAGATGGTTTGGTCCATTACAGTATTTTGGATAGGATACTTTCTACCTTCAGTGTTTCTCTATTCCAGACACTTGTTGGTATTTCCACTGGATTAAATACTTTTGGCTGAGAGAAATTATAAGACAACTTCACTTTCTTCTTTTCTTTAGAGTCAGCATATACCTCTTGGACCATTATTTCCAAAGTTGACTTACTTAAACAATATTACTGTCTAAGCAATCTCATCTTGAACCTTTCTGTAGTCTAGGTAAATTTAATTCTCTTCCTAAAATCAATTATTTGTACTTTTCTCCCAAACACAGTGAGAAAGACCTCCTGTGTGTTTCATTCATCTTTCTGTAAATTAGGCTCTACTGTAATTGCTGTTTGCTTTAGTCATGCTTGATAGTATGATCAAGTCCCCTGATATGCAGACACATATAATTTTACTTTACGGGTGATTGGTCACAAATTCAATAACATTTACATGAATGTTTTGTACAGGTATAGTCCCTCATAATGATCATTACCTAACAACTGTCCAGAAGAAATACATCTAGGCTGTTACGCACTGCTACATATACATTCTCATGGAAATCAATAAATTTCTCTATGGGATTCTGGATTACAGTTGCATATATTTTGTCAATAAATGTTTGAGGAGTAGAATTACCCAAAGAGGTAAATAGTTTCTGACTCAGTCAGCATCTAGATGGCTAATCTGATTGTTCATTGATTTTGAGTCATTTTTCCTACTGCCAAAAGAAAAGTATATAAAGGTAATAATTATTCTGATAATGTTCCCTAGACAGATATACTCTTGTGTCAATGATTTACAAAAATCAAATATATTTGAGAGATGTAACTAACTGCCTTTCCTTCTTTTATAGTTTTTCATATAGAGGAACCTAAGTGTACCATACATATTTCAAAATGACACTAAATTTTCAACCCTTTTTCTACATATTTAGGATAATATCTTACTAAAAGCTATATAAATATCACCACATCTTTCACTTTTGGCACAGAAGATAAAGAGGAAAATGACTTGTAGATCATATGTGGCATCTAATATATTAACATTAATTGGATGCCTAGGATGCATTAATTAATGAATGAATGTTAAATGTTTAATGTCTTAATGTTACATAATAACTTTATTTGTCAAAGCAATGCATGTAAATAAGTATAATCATAAAAACAGACATAGGCATATATATTTTAATAACTAATTCTAAAATCCTCTAACCCAGGCAGCAATGTTATCTTGTTTAACCCTGAGCATATTTCAAGGGATTGCCAGTGAGGAGAGCAGAAATAAAAGTCTATGAAACATTTTTTTCCCAAAAAAACTGGACAACAGTTATTTTTCTATGGTCAAATATGGGTAAAATATGGTAAAAATTGGTAAAATATTAATTATTTACTATACAAAATCACTGCAGATGGTGACTGCAACCATGAAATTAAAAGACATTTACTCCTTGGAAGAAAAGTTCTGACCAACCTAGACAGCATATTAAAAAGCAGAGACATTACTTTGCTAACTAAGGTCCGTCTAGTCAAGGCTATGGTTTTTCCAGTAGTTATGTATGGATGTGAGAGTTGGAATATAAATAAAGCTGAGCACCAAAGAATTGATGCTTTTGAATTGTGATGTGATGTTGGAAAAGATTCTCAAGAGTCTCTTGGACTGCAAGAAGATCCAACCAGTCTATCCTAAAGGAAATTAGTCCTGGGTGTTCATTGGAAGGACTGATGTTGAAGCTGAAACTCCAATACTTTGGCCACCCTCTGCGAAGAGCTGATTCATTTGAAAAGTCCTGATGCTGGCAAAGATTGAAGGTGGGAAGAGAAGGGGATTGACGGAGGATGAGATGGTTGGATAGCATCACCGACTCTATGGACATGAGTTTGAGGAAGCTCCAGGATTTGGTGATGGACAGGGAAGCCTGTCATGCTGCAGTCCATGGGGTCGTAAAGTGTAGGATGTGACTGAGCAACTGAACTGAACTGATACAGTATCTATGGTAACTTTATATACTGTTTATTGAGAGTAATCTAGCATGAGAAAAGGCTTCCCAGGTGGTGCTAATGGTAAAGAACCCACGTGCCAATGTGGGAGATGTAGAGATGTGGATTCTATCCCTCAGTTGGAGGAAAGGCATAAAAGTAACAGATCTGCAGATCTCCTGCTATACTCTCCCATTTGCTTTAATGTTTTCTCCTGGGATGATTTTCCACCTTTAGTTTCACCCTTCTGTACTATTCAATATTGATTTGAATCTAATAGGCAGAATTGGACATATTCAGAAATCAAAAGTATTTTTTTTTAATTAGAGGTGATTAACATTCATTTGTTTCAAACACCACCAATGAAGCTTCTGAACTTCAAGGGAGAATGTTACCCTATTGGTCTCCATTTTTAAAATCCATATAGATGTTCTTAAAACATGAGGAAAGTAAATACACTGCTTAAAACTCTTATGATCTCTTATTGGATAAAAAGTAATACACTCCCCATGGCTAAGCAAGCCCCTAGCACATTTTCCTTTCCTCTCCTCATGCCTGTACTGCAGCTCCATTGCCCTCTTATTATTGAGGTCTCTTCCATTTCCATAAAAACGATTTCCCTAAAACCAACAATACAACTTTTTTCCCCTCTGTTGTTCCAGTATCCTATATTTAGCTGTCAAAATATGTATCATAGTATGTAACGGTTTTTGAGATTCCTTGAATGACTACAGCATTCTAATAAAACAAAAGATCCATAATGGTAAGCAGTGACACTTAATAGTCAATAACATAGTTTAGGATGAAAGAACATGTTATAATTTTATAATAATAACTGGCCAAATTATTGATACCATCAGAAACTATAGAAATTTTCCTATATTATAAAGATGTACAATAAAGATAAATATCTTTATCATTGTAAATAAATCATAAGCTGAGCCTAATTTTTCAGTTTTGTACTTCTGGTCTTTTTGCCTCATGTACTGGAGGTTCTGATTCCATTAAAACTGAGAGAAACTATAAGACTTATTCAATTTCATTTTGACACCAATGAATAAAAAGAGTCCCTCAAGGAGGGCTTCTAAAAAATACTAAGGATCTGACCTTTGGTTATAAAAAAGTTTGACTTTCATCTCAAGGTCTCCAAGTCTTGACAGAAATTTTCTCTACCTGTCACTTATCTTTATCTCCTAAGTAAATTAAGTTATTGCCATGACTGCTGAGAACTGTCATCTCTTCTTCTTTATAAGCATATATCAAATCAAGATTTTTTTTAAAAAACTGGTTTTGTTTGACCTTCCAGGCAGGCAACATACTTAAAGAAGTCCTTGTGAGCAGGGCACAGCGCTCTCCTCACTAGTGGGTTCACATAAAAAATAAATAAATAAAACAGTGTTGGCTCTCTTGCTTTATATAAAAATACATTTTACTAATCAATTTTTCAGTTTTATGAACTACTTTAAAGAGTGTGAATATAGGTAAACTTACATGTTTTCATGTTAAAATATTATCTTCTATCTGACCATGACACTTATTCAACACTGAAAAGTATTTCTGGAAATGAAAGAGAAATCAATTGAAATCAAGTGAAATTGAAGAAAAGTCTTTTTTCATCTGTGTCTTCAACTACACACACACACTCATGAGTTGTATACACATGCATTTTATATTAATGTCTATATAATAAAAAGTATAATTATATATAGTGTACAACTATGCATATTCCTTAGTAATCTAAAATATGTCTATGTATATACATATTTTATATCCGTATATGTATGTGTGTATATACATAGATACTAATCAACTTTTCTGTTCAGAATATTTAGAAGTATACTAAAGAAAGAGTTAAGGAAAAAAGAGTAACATATCAATTGCTTGTCTGATAGTGTGTTATGATGGAAAGGAGAGAAAAGAGGAATGAGGGTGGGAGGCCAGCATACATCTGAGTAGGAAAGAGGCCACCAATGACAAAGGATGTAATTGAAAATACACCCTGGAACACAAAATATGCATTTCCTGCGTTCATAATTCTACTTCAGGGTACATATTTATGAAAGCACTGTGGGGACTTGTTAACTACATCAAACTGCACTCACTCATCTTCAAAGTTGTGTCTAATTTATTAGAAGGTCTAATGCATTATCAACTGGTGATTTTATATTTTAATTATCACTGACTCATCATTTTTTGTCCCTTTCCTGTTGTGAAATTATCTCAAAAAGCATAAAATGGCTTCCTCTTGGTGACTAACAGAAAAAAAGAATCACAGAGAACCCAAGAGTTGAAGGAGATATTGCCCTTGCAACATAATTACTCATCTGCAGTTTCTTTTCCAATATTTTCTCTGGAGAGTCAGAGCTTTCCACTTCAGGAGTGAAACCTTCAAGAAGGAAACTACACACAGGGCTTCACTAAAATGTCTATGTACTTCTGGTCACTAAAGAAATTATCCAATTACTAAGTCATCCTTGTCTCTGGAAGATTTAGTCAGTCATTCATTCAATGAACATCTAATTAAAAGTGCAAAACAAGGGACTTCCCTGGTGGTCCAGTGGCTAAGATTCCTCACTTCCAATGCAGGGGGCCTAGGTTTGATCCCTGGTCGGAAAACGAGATCCCACATGCCACAATTAGGAGTTCTCATGGCACAACCAAAGATCCCATGTCACAATTAAGACCCAGTGCAATCAAACAGATTTTTTTGTGTGTGTAAAACATTATTGTCAATAATTAAGGGACTAAAAAGATAAAAGAGCTTAGCCCCTTCCCTTATATGGCAAAATAGAATTTTTGTTAGATGGTATTAATATTCTTTCCAGTCTCCATATCCTTAGCTATGTGACTGAGAATTTTCTGATTTGTCAAGAGGTATCAAATACCTAAAAGTATGTATTTTTAATGAACTCTAGTACTCTTGCTTGGAAAATCCCATGGACAGAGAAGCCTGGTAGGCTGCAGTCCATGGGGTCGCGAAGAGTCTGAGCGAATTCACTTTCACTTTTCACTTTCATGCATTGGAGAAGGCAATGGCAACCCACTCCAGTGTTCTTGCCTGGANATCCCATGGACAGAGAAGCCTGGTAGGCTGCAGTCCATGGGGTCGCGAAGAGTCTGAGCGAATTCACTTTCACTTTTCACTTTCATGCATTGGAGAAGGCAATGGCAACCCACTCCAGTGTTCTTGCCTGGAGAATCCCAGGGATGGGGGAATCTGGTGGGCTGCTGTCTATGGGGTCACACTGAGTCGGACATGACTGAATCGACTTAGCACCAGCAGTAGCAGCAGTGTTATGAATTTATCTTGAGGAAAGAATCAGGCGTATGTGCATAGTTTAACCACAAAAATATTCATTGAAGCATCCTAAATCTCCCAACTGATGAGCACTCTATAACTGGTTAATAACAGCTAACTTATTTGTTCATTTGCCAGAAAAGGAACATTATTTTTGTCTCTATAACAGTATGCGTTATTCTCTCTTCAGAGGCACGTAACATGGTAGGTACCTTTTTCAAGATCACACAGCTGAGAGAGACACGGCAGGATTATGGTCCAGATACCTATGTGTTTAGCCAGTGAGCTGTTAGCCCAGGTCACACAAAGCTACCTCTTACCTTCTGAATGGGAGCTCAGCCTCAGCTAAGGCTTATTAGCAAGGCAGTCTTCTGAGAACTGTATCTCACTGTCCCCTTACCTTGTTCTTGATTACAATAGTCAGTTTATTTTCTTCACTGAATTTATCTGAGTGATTTTCTTCTTTAAGTGTTTTAACATCTTTATAGGGATGTGCCAGCAAATTATTTTAAGAGTACAATTCAATATTTTTAAAGTAAATTTGCAGAATTGGACAACCACCAAAAAAGTTTTAAAATGTTAATCACATAAAATTTCACTGAGCCCATTTGCAACAAATCCTAGCTCCTATCCCCAGCCCCAGGAAACCAACTATCTCTATAAACTTGTGTTTTTCTGGATGGTTCACGTTAATAGAATCATACATGTGTCATCACAAAAAGGCATTATTAGGACAAATAGCAAAACTACCAGTTTGGAAATATATACAGTACATGATGCCAAGCGTTTTGGGTACATGTGTGATATGTTTTACAACAATTGCTTGTATCTGGGGAAGTAAAACAATTACACAAGGTCTAATAACTAGTAAAAGTATTTGAATTTTTATTCAAGTGTGACTGATTCCAAAGCTCTTGACCTGAACACAGGGCTTGTGTTCTTTTCTGAACCTTTATGAGTTCAAGATGGTGACCTCAGCTGGTAAGGCAGGGTGACCTCTTTATAGATGAGAATCTTAGGTTGGATTGTCAGATTCCCATTCTTGACCCTGTATCCAAAATATGCAAAAATAAAACATGTTATTAAGGAAATACATTTTAGAGCAAGTGGGTTAACAGAGGAACTCTTAACAAATTTGGTTTTTTCTCAGTCCGATTACTCTGACATTTCTAACATTTAAAAGAACTGGCTCCTGCAGAGGCAAATAACAGAGAATCTTCTTGTTGAGAGATGTCCCTTATTCTAACTGCATATTTGCTTATCTAAAAAATGTCTTGGCCACAATTCCAAATTCTTGGGCCTGAAAAGATCAGGGATACCCTGTAGACTTCTCATCCTGAAAGGGCTTGGCTGTTCTCTTCCCATTTGGGGATATCATTTTTTTAAGCTTTGTATTTTGAACTTGGAGCATAGCTGATTAACAACGCTGAGACAGTTTCAGTTTTCAGCCATACATATCCATGTAGCCATTGCCCCCTGCAAAGCGCCCTCCCATCCAGGCTGCTACATGACATTGAGCAGAGTTCCCTGTGCTATACAGTAGGTCTTTGTTGGTTATCCATTTTAAATATAGCAGTGTGTACATGTCCATCCCAAACTCCCTAACCATCCCTTCCCTCCATCCTTCCCCCCATGACAACCATAAGTTTGTTCTCTTAAGTCTGTCTCTGTATTGTATCATTTCTTTTTAGATTCATGAAGATACTATTGCTCCCTTGCCAAGGAAGGCAATATGCCTTTCTTCCTGGACCCAGGCAACTGGGAAATATTAAATCCAAGCCCTTCTGTTTCCTGTTACACTGAGGGCTCTCTGCTATCTGAGAGCTACTGCAGTGGGACACCACAAGTCAGGATCCTTCAGCCTCTGCAAGCCTGAGGGCTCAGGGGTCTGTAAACCATGCCTTTCCTGCACCCTTGGGTTCTGGCTATATTCGGCCTCTGGGCCTTCATTACTTTGAGGATATAAACGTGAACAGTGTGCTTAGAGTAGTCATACCTCCAAGTGACAAATCGCTAAGACGTTCTCAAAGACTCCTTGAAAGAGGAAAAATGAGATTTCTTTTTCCTTTCATAGGGTGTTCAAGATTGCTTCAGAGCAAAGTACTCACAGAAAGACAAGACTGTCAAGGCTGCTAACTTCTGCTCTTGGTAACTGTTGCTCACAGCTCTTGGACTGTGAGAGCTGGGACAAAAGCTCATGTATTTTCATGTGGATTAAGAGTTCCACATGGTAGTCAGTTACTCAACGAAGATGATACAGCTGAAATTTCCAGGGAACCGCCTTTAATTCTGAGTGTCTAAGAAATACTTGGGCTTCACTGGTGCCTCAGACAGTAAAATATCCTGCAGTGCAGGAAACCTGAGTCTGACCCCTGAGTAGGGAAGATCCTCTCGAGGAGGGCATGGCAACTCACTCCAGTGTTCTTGCCTGAAGAATTCCATGGACAGAGGAGCCTGGTGGGCTACAGTCCATGGGCCACAAAGAGTCAGACATGTCTAAGCAACTAACACTTTCACTTCACAGGGAACAAAAATAATTACCTTGAGCAGCTATAAATCTCTATTGGTCATGAATTCCACATTTATCCTGCATATGTGAATGTCCATAAGGAAGCCAGTGTTTCTCCTTTACCAGAAATGTCAGAACAGAGTCCATTAGCATCAGTGGCAGAAGTCACAGTCTGGGCTAAAATCAGATTTCTAGATGAACTTAGATTTCCCTCCTAGGAAGGACTTACTAATTGTCCAGCAAGGTGTGCATCTCCTAGGCCGCTGGTTTAGCCCTTGAGCTCCTCTCCGCTTCTCTACCACTGCTTCTTCTAGGCTTTAGCATTGCTCATTCACTACCATTTAATTTCCTATGCCTGTATCATCTGAGAAGAGAGAGAACACGTCCTTTATTTCATTTTTTCTTCCCCACAAATGCCAGTGAACAGAAGTGCTCTTTCCTTCCTGCTACAAAGACACAATGAGAGGCCAGTCTTGGTCCACTCTGTACACTAGACTCACAGGAGGTTGTGTGACCATCACCTCCATTTCAGTGTGTTGTACAGCTCAGCTCCGCCCTGACCCCGGAGCCTACTTCTCCTCCAGGGGTTTCTGCTCCTTCTCTTTTCTAAAATCGCTGCTTCTCACCTTTTCCCTTCTCTCTGTTTTGTCCTCTCTTTCTCCTCTGATCATTAGTCATCTTAGTTATTTCTATTATTGTTCCTTTAAAAGACACTGATTCCTGGGTATCTGTACACGAATGTTATTATTTAATTCCTTGTTTATTTGACACCTCTTTCTTTATTATCTCCTTAAGAACCTAGCTAGATTAAATTTCAGATAGGTAATCCTTAGCTTCGAGTACTGTGACTGCAATATCGGTGAGAGCATGTTATATACTATGTATCATATAGCCAAAGCAGCAAGTTTTCCTGTTTCATTGCACTTTCTACTTTCTTGGGTAGAAAATTATTCAGTACTTAACCTAACCAGAAACCGGTCCCAAACCCTCTAGCCATTCCATGGATAAACCATGGCCCTGCTGAAATACTGTTCTGAGAGCAAGGGGGCTACACATTCCATGCATGGAGTTACCCTGTGTTTATCACAGCAGAGAAACATATCAATCTGTAGAGTCTATGTGACACTCAGACCAATCTGTAGAGTCTATCTATCCACAGTTCCATTTGTAAATCACAGCCATACTCCCTGGCTCCCATATAACCTATAGGTCTCTTTATTCCCTTTGTCAAAAGTTGCAGTATCCTTTTCTCCATAGAACATTTTAAAAATATCTCCTGCTTATTAGCACTTTCGTACTCGTGGTACTAATGAAAATTAGAAATAATAAGATTCAGCTTCAAGATAATCTTGATGCATTTTGGAAATATTTTTTTCCCCTTAGGTAAAACTGGACAATCCTTAGCATTCACGTGAAAACTCCAATATCCGAGGAAGCCAGAGAAACCCAAGCTGAGACTTTTACATGGCCTCTCAAATATAGGAGTATCACTGTTGGAATGACAGAGTCTGCTGAGCTCAGTTCAAAATGAGCCTCTTGGTCCTCAAGCCCTTACCTTGTTCCCTTAGAAAGCCACCTGCTTTCCTCCTTCCTGTGCACCTCTCTATGAATCTGAGATGTGGATGCTGAGAGTGGCACCAGCCATGGAAGCAAGTCTTCCCTCTTTAAACTCAGGCATCAAAAGCACCTGAGGATGTATTGTGGGGAGATCAAGTTCCCACATATGCTCTTTGCTCGATGTCATCCTTTTCCACACGGGTATCAGGTTGGGGGCCAAAGATGCACAGTGCACACAAGAAAGCAGGGGGCCGGGAAGTGTCCCTCGGAACACCGAGAATTCTTGAGTATTAAATCCCACCTCTAACTCATCAGTGTATTTTTTAGCATCTGGACCTGCATATAATATATCTTTAGGCAACTGCTTCCTTTAATGGTTGGACAGAGGAAAGGTACAGGAATTATAGGAGATAAGAATCATCTCCACAACAGCAGTGTTTTTGATCAGGCTATCTCCAGCAGATAACATGGGCGTCATCTTGTGGTCAGGTTAGCTAAGAAGAAAAAAGTGGAAAGCAAATGAATCTTTATGTTTTTACACCCCACCCTCACAACACACACACAACACAGATACTGAATATTTATAAAATTTTTACACAAAACTGAGTGACTTCATTTTCTTTTTCTTTTTTAGGCACCATGATGGAGACTTCCACATGTAGATTTAATTTCTTGTGAAAGCCTGGAAAGTGCGGAAGAGAAATGTTTCCTTCCTTTCTTCTAATCTTCTTTATTCCCAGACACTATTGCTAGGAGACTCACCAGTGCATAGAGCCAGACATGCTTCAGACTAGGTTGAAAACAGAAGGGGTTCTCCCTGAGAGCAGCCAGTGCCTGTGGAACTCTTGCCTGGGCTCTGTTCTGTGCCCCTCCCCCAATACTCTCAAGTACCATCTGACAGTTATTTTTGCCTCTGACAGTTAACCTCTAAAGTCTTTTCTGCTTTCAGCTAAATCTCTGGCTCCCACAGCTTCATACACTGCCCAAGTCTGTGTGGCTTATGCTATTCTTCACATCCCTCACCCAGCAGAGTGTCTTAAAACATTTTTGTCCCCTTTGAGAAAATGGCCTCATGATCTTAATATAAAACCGGAAGAAATCTATCTATCCACCTATTTATAACTTATTTTCCACAATGCATAATTTCAGATTTCATCATAATGGTTACCCCTAAAGAGAGTTTCTACTGATATCCATGTCTTCTTTAGTCCAGTCTTTTAAAAGTGGAAGGAAATCCTAGCTTCCTGTTAGGCAATATCTTTCTGGGCTACATTCCCTTCTTCAGGGTGAGATGATTTCTCATTCTACCCTCCACTTCCTGAATCATTCCAGGTAAGAAAGAAAATAAACCAACATAAAAGGCAGAAGCCATTGCTCAGGTAGACAGCAAATTTATGGCATAATTACCTCATGAAAATTGTGGTTAGCCTGGGGCTCCCACAGAGCAGTCATTTGGTTATTTGCAGGTTCTGTTTCCTCAGGCATAATGGATCTCCTCTAGAAGGAAAAATGGTAACTTCAGCCTTTCTCCACTAAGTGACTCGAGTCTTCTATACCCCATTCCTCCTCATAGAAAGCTTATCTCAATCAGCCCAATCTCTGCACAAGTAGGGATACCCCAAAACTCACCTCTGCACCAGCAAGCAGTTTCTCTGATATCCTCAATTTCCAGATGCTTCTCCATTCAAAAGAATTTCATTGCAATTGGTTTTTAAGGGGGTGTACTGATCCTGCAGGTGGGTGGTCTGTCCATGGTGCTCAGATGTGACTGAGTACAGTCCACTTGTAAACCTCTAAGACATCATGGTTTCAACTTCCAATATTCCTTTACTCTAGGTTTGACCGTTGGGATAGGAATGTTGTCCAGGTCTGGAGTTTTCTTTACCTTGTCAGTTACTCACCAGAATTCTGCAGTCCCAGATTAAGTTTACCTAAACCAACTGTCTCTCAGCAGTAGTTTATTTTTCTCAAAGGAAATGCTCTCACATAACCCACTTTATATCACACCCTTTTAACTACATCTCTATTTGGACATGCATGAATATTTGGTTTGGGAAAAGTTACCTCCTAGTCAGAAATACCCTAAATCACTATGTCCTCCTGCACATCACCTTCAGGAAACAACTCTTTAGCCACTGAGATGGCTTCCTTATATATTTACATATTTTGTCTTGCTCTCATCTTAAAAAAGAGATATGTATATAGTTTTAAGTAGCATGTGAAAATTTTGGTGGCTTCATATGTCATAATATCAATTTCAATTAATTTGAATGAAAATATTTTAATATGAAAACATAACATTTATGTTACATGTTCTTTTCCATCTCACTGTAATCTTTTGCTCCATTCTTACAAATTAGATCATCCAATGAGACTTTGAACATTTTAGTAGCCCTTGAAATACATTTACCCACTACCCTTCCAAAAATGTATTAATTGTTCCCCCTACAACCAAAAGTATAGAGGTGTGATTATGACCTTTGTGCAGTGCAGTCAGGAAAAACCTTAATAAGGATCCCGAGGTAAGCCTGAGAAAAATTAGGTCTCAAATTCCAGTCTAAGTTTCAAAAATTCTCTAAAGCATGACAGGTGACCATTTAATCAAATTCTTCCATGAACCGTATATATGCCAATTTCCCCTGTTCCTTTATTTTACAATAGCAACAATTCTCAGACTCATATCTAAATAACAGTTTTGAAAATACAATCCTCTTTTTTTCCCCTCATATCCTACCTTTGATGTAAAGAAGAAACCAAAACTTGAAAAACATCTTTTCAACAGTAAAATTATTTTCTCTTTTAGAAACCACTGGGCAATTTTACAACTATATGTCATGACACATTTTAAAACAATCAAATTTCTAAAAGCAAATATGTATTATTTTTCAGTTTGTGTATGTATGTGTGTGTGTATCCCATGTTTACAATATGTGAAGATTCAAACATATGTAGACAGTGTCTGAGATAATGTTGCAGAAAGCCAACCTTCCTGACATCGTTAAATGAAGCATTTTTTGGCCTCTAGAGGAGATTGACCAGATTAAGTTTGGCTCAATAGTGAAGCCTCTCTATATCGCAAGACTAAATTAACTTTAATACATTTATCAACTTCTTAGCCTTCTAAATCTATCAGACAGCGATGTTTGCATTTTAGAAACTGCAGTCCTAGGAAAATAGAGTAAAGCTTTCAAAAGTGATGTTTCAATTAAACTTTAAAGTTGTATGTGCAAAGGCAACACTGCTTTCCTTCCTTAGCAATGAACAGACATACAAGATTTAGGAGAAATAGGAAGAAAAATAGAGAAGGTCGACTAAGTTATGGTGTTTTTTACTTACATAATTAATGTATATGTACACACACACACGTGCATATATTTCAGATACATACATATTTATACACATATATAGATATACAAATACATAAAAACACATGTATCTAAAATTCCTTTAAGTGAAACTGTTCAGATAAAACAGTATGAAATACTAAAGATAAAAAAATAGACACATCAGTGCCACTGATGAATGGAATGAGGACTAGAAATATGGAGATAAAATCCTTAAACTAACTTTTACAAACTGAATTTCAAAGATGAGAAAAGGGGTGAAACCTAATTGGTTATAGTCAAATCTCTGCTTCTGAATATTGATCTTGTGATTTGAACTTGCTTCACTCCTATTCATGGGTAATATGGTAAATAAGAACAAACTTCCCTTCTAAACTTTATTTCTAAATTTTGATATTCATTATAATTTAGCAAGGACACCATTATGAGGGGAAACTGCAGTAAGTCAAAGAAAGCAAATTTTATGTTACTGAATTTTCTAGTAAGTGAATTCAAGTCACTCATGGAATAAGAGTCATATATGTAAACATAAACAGAGAAGGAATAAAACAAATGAAAGAAGAAAGGAGAAAAAAGAAAATTAAGTTTTTTTTTTCTTTAGATTATTTTCATCATAGAATAAGGTAATTAGCCCAGGATTTTTAATTTCATAGAATTATAAAACAAGTATCTTCCTGCTTCTTATCACCCACATCTTTGCATAAAGGCTTTATAAAACACACATTACTGTCAGTATCTTCTTCCTTTTTTCAAAACACTAATAAGTCTTTTAAGTTACCTAGGTTCATCTCCAGAGAAGGGGATGGCACCCCACTTCAGTACTCTTGCCTGGAAAATCCCATGGACAGAGGAGCCTGGTAGGCTGCAGTTCATGGGGTCATGAAGAGTTGGACATGAATGAGCGACCTCACTTTCACTTTTCACTTTCATGCATTGGTGAAGGCAATGGCAACCCACTCCAGTGTTCTTACCTGGAGAATCCCAGAGAAGGCGGAGCTTGGTGGGCTGCCGTCTATGGGGTAGCACAGAATCAGACATGACTGAAGCGACTTAGCAGAAGCAGCAGGTTCACCTCATATAAGATTTCTCTGGATATCCCCAAAAGTATTTACAGGCTCTGTATAATTAGTTTCTCACATCACTCATATCTATTTTCTATTATTTTCTTATTATCATTCTCTTCCTTGTACAAAATAAATAAATTGCTTTTATAACTTTTTTTTTAAGCTTTCAAGAAAGAAGGACTTACCAACTTATTGGGCAAGGTAATGATTATAATTTTTCTCTTCAGTTGAAGCTTCCTTTTTAAATTAAAATAAATAAATAAAAGAGATCGAAAGTAAATAAACCACTTGGGTAAACAGTAATTCAGACTTAATAATCAGTAACAACTGATTGGTCAGACTTGTACCTGGTCACTACTAGAAAGATCAAACTGAGTGTATTGTAGTTATCTCCACATGGGCAGGATGAATCCCCAAATTGGTTTATATATTGAGATTGGTAATGCCACACATGTATCAAGAGGCTACTAAAATATTTTCTTCTAAGTTTTTCCAAATATGCTTTGAGAGAGAAGGAAGGGCTGACTTAGTTAGAGTGTTATGGTGACTAAGGGTAAAAAGGCTGAAGCTTCTGGGGTGAGGTTGGGCATTCTGAACTTCTCACTGCAGTTATGGGAGGGAACACTTAGTTTTTCTTAATAGATTGTCCAGATAGAGAGGAAGGAGAGGAATGGAGCTTGAAAGTTGTCAGCAGTTAAATGTCAAAAAAGGAATCAGAATTTTATCACAAGTGATAAAAAAACTTACTCAGGTGACTTCTGGAATGGGATTTAAAGAACACATACATACACACTATAGAAACTTATAGACAAATAAAGCAAATTAGCTTTGGGTTCAGTAGTTGCATGTGATTACATCTTGTCTCTTAAATGTTTCATAATTTCCTTTTTTCCATAGTTAAGATATGGATGTTAAGGTAGTTAAGCTGCTCTGGCATCTCTATTGTATTAACCATCAGGCTCATTAACTTATCTGGTTGATTAGACAGTTATCTTTTTACTCACTTATCATTCTGTGATCAATGAGAATAAAATATGCAGAGGAAAAGCTTGGTTGAAATATATGTACAATAGTAAAATATAAATTATTTCTGCTTAAATAGGGCTCCCCTTATTCTAGATAATAATTCTGTAAAAATCAGAGGTTATATGAATCAATGACTTAACAAGAATTAGTAAATTAAAAGTGCTGGGGACATTTCCTTGCCGTCCAGTGACTAACACAACGCTGCTACTGCAGGAAGCCTGGGTTTGACCTCTGGTTGGGGGATTAAGATCCCATATGCAGCTCAGCACCCCCATATGGGGCTTCCCTGGTGGCTCAGAGGGTAAAGCATCTGCCTGCAATGTGGGAGACTGGGGTCTATCCCTGGGTTGGAAATGGAAACCCACTCCAGTACTCTTGCCTGGAAAATCCCATGGACAGAGGAGCCTGGTAGGCTACAGTCCATGGGGTCGCAAAGAGTTGGACAAGACTGAGTGACTTCACTTTCACTTTCACACAGCTCAGCACAGCCACAAAATAAAAATAAATAAAAGTAAACTTTTAAAGATTTATTTTAAAAAGTGCTGGGAGAATCAGAATTGAAAGGAGAAAAAACTCGGGATTCTTATCCCATAAAAACACATACAGTGATTTCAGATTTAACGTGAAGACACTGTTTTTAAAGCTCCTAAACTGAGAACATTCAGCTAACATCCACAGGATATATGACTTTCTATGTTAGAAATCAGCATACTGGAAGACTGACAGACTCGACAGCATAAAAACAGTTATTGTGATGCTAGAAGCACTTGTAATAACAATATTAAGAGTAGTAGTGCCTTCGAGACAATCATAATTAAAAGAAAATAATACATTGGAAAAATATGTACAACTATCATTTTATGTATAGAGCTTAAACATTATAATAAGCCTTCAGTAGCTAATTAGACAAAGAAATATTATAAAGAGATAATTTTAAATGAAGAAAATAAAAACAGAAGATGTGAGCTTAACACAGAAAACAGACATGAAAAGAGAGAGAAAGAAAGGGAAAGAACTCTGGGATAGCAGTTTTTAACTAAGATTATAGAATAATTATATAACACATTATCCAGATCTGTATAAGGCAAGATGGATACTAGAAGTGTTGCTATTAGAAGCACAAGGGCTCCCCAATCAAGATGTCAAGCTAAAAGGATGCAAAGCTTCCTCCCACAAACATCAGAAATACATCTATATGTGGTAAAAAAAAAAAAAAAAAAAAAACTACTAAATGATGGCAGAAGATCTTAGATATCTAAAAATGCAGAAGGATCTCCATGTACCTGTGGAAAATTCTTAAAGAAATGGGAATACAAGACCACCTTACCTGCCTCCTGAGAAATGTGTATGCCAGTCAAGAAGCAACAGTTAGAACCATACATGGAACAATGGACTGGTTGTAATTGTGAAAGGAGTACATCAAAGCTGTATATTATCACACTGCTTTTTAAACTTATATTCAAAGTACATCATGTGAAATGTTGGGTTGGATGAAGCACCAGCTGCAATCAAGATTGCCGGGAGAAATATCAATAAAATCGGTTATGCAGATGATACCACCCATACACAGAAAGCAAAGAGGAACTAAAGAGCTTCTTGATGAAATTGAAAGAGGAGAGTGAAAAAGTTGGCTTGAAACTCAACATTCACAAACTAAGATCATGGTATCCAGTCCCATCATTTCATGGCAAATAGATGGGGAAACAATGGAAACCATGACAGATTTTTTTTTTTTTTGTCTCCAAAATCACTGCAGACGTTGACTGTAGCCATAAAATTAAAAGACACTTGCTCCTTGAAAAAAAAGCTATGACCAACCTAAACAGCATATTAAAAACCAGAGACATTAGTTTGCCAACAAATGTCCATCCAGTCAAAGCTGTGGCTTTTCTAGTACTCAGGTATGGATGTGAAAACTGGACTTTAAAGAAAGTTGAGTGCCGAAGAACTGATGCTTTTCAACTGTGGTGTTGGAGAAGACTCTTGAGAGTCCCTTGGATAGCAAGGAGATCCAACCAGTCTATCCTAAAGGAAAACAGTTCTGAATGTTCATTGGATGGACTGATGCTGATGCTGAAACTCCAATACTTTGGCCACCTGATGCAAAGAACAGACTCACTGGAAAAGACCTTCATGCTGGGAAAGATTGAAGACTGGAGGAGAAGAGGACAACAGAGGATGAGATGGTTGTGTAGCATCACCGACTCAATGAACATTGAGTAACTCCAGGAGATGGTGAAGGACAGGGAAGCCTGGCATGCTGCAGTCCATGGGGTCGCAAAGAGTTGAACATGACTCAATAACTGAACTGAAGTGAACTCCATGTAACTGGGTAGGATGAAAGAGAAAAGAGATGGGGGATCAGAACTGTATATATGTCTCTGAGATGGAGCTGTGAAAAAGAAAACATTCCCTTACCCTGGAAAGCCCCTTCACCCACAGGGAGAACAGCTGGGACTGAAAGTGAGCATCAGAGGTGCAAAAGGAGAGTGTAGAAGCCAGTTTGCAGCAGGAAGAACAGAGAGAGACCAGCGCAGAGAGCCTGTGCCACTGTCCTGCACTCCCCAGCCTGAGACACCGTCAGCTGGTGCACACAGGGACAGGGTGCTGAAACTTGGGCTTCAGAGGACAGACCCAGGCAGAGTACTGTGGTTGGCTGAATGAAGACAGCCGGAAGCAGCTGAAGTGTGGAATGGTGGCAACCAGGAGTACAGAGTAGTTCAGTTCCACCATACAAGTGAAGTGTCATTATTAAAGAGTATAGGAAGGAAGGGGTGGGGCCCACCAAACAGCCTCTCTGAGCACTTTCAGCCAGTTCAGCACTGTCTCTAAAAACTCAGGGAGTGTATGAATGCTAGAGTGTGTGTGTGTGTGTGTGTGTGTGTGTGTGTGTGTGGTGGGGGGGATGGTGCCCACATGCCATGGCAGGGCTGAAGTTAGATGATTCCCAGAGGCTTGTGATTTAGGCAGCCTAAATTTTCCAACTTTGCAAACTCAGTGCCTGCAGGACACCCAAGTGAACTACAGGTGTCCTGTGGTTAGGATATGTCCAGCCTTAGCAGCTGTGGATTTTGTGGGTGTGTGTACATGGAGGCTGGGTGGGGCCTGTCTGCTTTCATTGCAATGAAGACATAACCATACAGAATCTTTGGGATGCAGCAAAAGCAGTTAGTTCTTAGAGTGAAGTTCATGGTGATACAGGCCTCCCTTAAAAAAAAGAAAAGAAAAGAAAAATCTCAAATAAACAATATAAGCTACCAACTAAAAGAATTACAAAAAGAAAAACAAAACCTAATGTCAGAAAAATGAAAGAAATAATAAAGTTCAGTTCAGTTTCACTTCAGTCGCTCAGTTGTGTCCGACTCTCTGTGACCCCAGGCATCCCTGCCCATCACCAACTCCCAGAGTTCACTCAAACTCACATCCATCAAGTCAGTGATGTCATCTAGCCATCTCATCCTCTATGGCCATCCCCTTCTCCTCTTGCCCTCAATCCCTCCCAGCATCAGAGTCTTTTCCAATGAGTCAACTCTTCACATGACACGGCCAAAGTACTGGAGTTTCAGCTTTAGCATCATTCCTTCCAAAGAAATCCCAGGACTGATCTTCAGAATGGACTGCTTGGATCTCCTTGCAGTCCAAGGGACTCTCAAGACTCTCAAGAGTCTTCTCCAACACCACAGTTCAAAAGCATCAATTCTTTGGTGCTCAGCTTTCTTCACAATCCAACTCTCGTATCCATACATGACCACTGGAAAAACCATAGCCTTGACTAGAAAGATATTTGTTGGCAAAATAATGTCTCTGCTTTTCAATATGCTATCTAGGTTGGTCATAACTTTCCTTCCAAGGAGTAAGCGCCTTTTAATTT